>PTFA01000231.1:1103112-1191034 GCA_003342895.1 Casuarius casuarius
GAGCCAGGCCAAGCCGAACCAGGCCAGGCTGAGCTGAGCCAGGCCAAGCAGAGCCAAACCAGGTCAGGACGAGTCGAACCAGGCCAGGCCGAACCAGGCCAAGCTGGGCCGAACCAGGCCAGGCTGAACCACACCAGGCCAGGCCAAACCAGGCCAAGCTAAGCTGAACCAGGCCAGGCCAGGCCGAACCAGGCCAAACCAAGCCAAACCAGGCCAAGCCAAGCTGTGCCATGCCAAGCAGAGCCAAACCATGCCAGGCCGAGCCGAACCAGGCCAAGCTGAGCCAAACCAGGCCAAGCCATGCCATGCCGTGCCGGCTCTGTGCCCACGCGCTCTCCGTGCCTCCCACGCTAAACCCGCGGGGAGGCTTTGGCTCCACCGCCATCCTCAGCAGTGCCCGGCACCGACCCGCTCGCCCTCCTCCGCTCCCCCAGCCTCGCCGCCTGCTTCGTCCCCACGTAACGGCGTCCGGCTCGCTGCGGCTCTCCCGTGTACCGCTTTTCACCGCTAGAGATGGGCCACCAGTGTGCTCAGCAGCGTAATTAGGCTCAAACGTGTCAACAAGCTACTCCAAGTTTTTGTTTTACTTCTTAATTACTCAGCAGGGTATTGCTCCAGTTGTAACCCCAATTAATTGGGTTTTCCTGACCCACACTGGTTCTGCCGAACCGCGTGTGTCATTAGCACGTTGTTGTGATCATGCGAGCTATTAAGGTCTCGTGCCAAAGCGAAAGCGATACGAAATCATTTCATTTCCATCAGGATGACTCGCTTTTTCCATAGCGGCCAGGCCGGCTTCAGAGCCCAGTGCAAATGTAACGCAAAATAATCCGTCACGAGGGATGTTACAGCTGAGACGCCGACGGCGCCGGGGCGGGAAGCACGGATGCGTTGCAGGAGCAGCGTCGCGCGGTGCCTCGCTCACGGAAAGCAGTGCACGCATTTATGTCTTAATACGCACGCAATGAGACAAATTGATGGTTGCTAGGGGAACAATAGCTGCGTTTCCGCACTTCTCCGTGTCGGAAATCCCAGCRACACCCAGGATGTGCTGGTGTTTTTCATTCCCGCGCTAAGGGCTCTGGAGCCGTTGCACGTTGCCGGTGTCGGAGCCGTTCCCGGGGCGCGAGGAGGAYGAGACGCCGGGTCCCTCCGGATGACCCGGGGACACCTCAGAGCGGCGGCGCGGCCAGACGAAGAGCAAAACGTCACCAGCGTGAGAACGGCACCGCGAGCCGGCTCCGAAACGCCGCGAGCTCCCCACGCCACGTTGTAGCCGTGGGATGGATGATGCCAGCTTATTCTTAATGACATAAAAGGTTGAAATTGCTTTTTAGCCTTAAATTGCGTTAGCCCTTTTTATCTTTAAAAACACAGCAAGCAATTTTGGAGGGTATTTTTTTAAAGTTTGTTATAATGATTCCTGGTAGCCATTATGTTGGAAATAATGCTCTTTCAAAGACTGTGGGGATACATAAAATGTTTCATTCTTCAGTCTCCGTTCCTTTGTTTTTGATCTCCATTCAGACTGATTAAAGACACTGACTGCTCAATTTTGATTAAATCCTAAATCATAACTGGCTTACAAAACAACTGTGAAAGCTGACATTTATGAAGTTCAGTAAACTAGTTGTAAGAACAGGAGTGCAAGATGGAAAAAAATAGTAAAATTCCTTTCCAAACAAACATCAGTTGACAGCAAACAGATGGTTAGAGGCTCTTACTTGTAAACTGGAAAAATTAAGATTTGGCAGGTTCTGCTAAAAAACAGTTACAAAACATCTTAAAGTTTTCCCCTTCATATCCTGGTGTTGCTCTGGGCATCGTTTCAATATTTTCATAGGCTACTGCACGGAAAAGGTTCTGAATACATGAAAGCAGCTGGCATAAAAGGGCTAAGAAATCCTAGTTAAGATTTACACGAAGCAAGGCTGCCAGCATCCCAAAGATGCAGTATGTGAAAACCCAGCTCCTCAGCCCACCAATAAATCACGACGACTTAGCAGCATAGCTTGAGTTTCATYTCCAAAGGTGCAAGAAAAGTGGGTAAAATGTAACTTTAGTAGATTTTTTCCATATTTGTTGACTTACCCCGTGATAATGTTAAGCTAATGCTTTTGGGCTAAGCACAGCCGTATAAAATTAAACCTCTCACGAGCACAGGTTCAGGGAGGGGGGAAATWCAGCCGGAGACCTGCTCCGCAGAGACAAACATTTCCTTCTCCTCGGAGACGCGGTGGGAGAAGGGCGAGGGAAATACAGGAGGCAGGACCCGACACCAAGAGGGGCGGCGGGGCTGGGTCCCGTGCGGACCCCCAGCCCCGGGTCCCGTTTGCAGCCTGCAACCTGAATTACTGGCCTGCAAACCATCGCTGCAGAGGCAGCATCTGAGCCCAGGCCCTCCGCTTTGCTCCCTCCCTCCTCCGGAGCCTCGCGCTGAACCAGCCACCGAAACGATGTCAGAATCGCTTGGAATCGCTCCGGGCAAAAACACAAGGTTTTGCGAGTCCCTGAGACCGCAGCACCCGCGTGGGAGAGCTGCTCGGCCGCCAAAGCCCTTCTCGGCTGGCGTGTGGCAGCRCACGAGGAGCAAAAATACGCTTGCGGGCTGAAAACAATTTTAATTTTAAAATCAAGGGGAGCCGCGGGGAGGAGGAAGAGACGCGTCCAGGAGGGAGGCCAGGGCGTCTCTCTGCTCTCTAACGAGCTGCAGCGGCTGCAAGACCTGAGCAGCAGCCGAGCTCTGCCCCAGGAAGAGCTGCATGCACAAGGCAAAACCCTCCTCAGCTTCCAGCTCGGTCCAGGTCGGGCCGTGTTTAAAATGYCTCGTGCGTCGGAGGGCTCGGAGCCGGGTTGCCGAAACGCCGGCAGCAGGTTCCTTGAGAACCGGGGCTTCGCTGCCTCTGCTCCCTCCGCGGGCGACGCGCGCTGTAGAAAGAGGCAGAAACGCGTTAGCAGAGAACATTTCTGAACCTCACAGCGAGGGTTTGCTCCACGTTTCACCTCTGGGCCAGGCCCTCTTCGACCTGAACCTGGGTCATCGCTCAGACGTCTAAATCCCTGCAAAAGGAGTCCGGCTCTTGCGGGACACTGAAAAGCCTGTTCAACAGAGAGCTAAAAAAGAAATCTCCTACAGGGACCGATTCTACCCTACCCTAGGGGGAAATGGAAAGATGAGTTTATAGGTCTTCCTCATCCCTAATTCCCGCAATTCTGCAAAACAACAGGGCTGAGTCTTGTGTTTACTGCTCTGAATAAGCAGAACTTGTCTCACGTTGGCTCTGTAGTTTCCGTCCCAACCTTCAGAACAGAAATATTACCTGCCTCGCTGCATTACAGCCTCGCGAGTGCCCCGATTTGTCTTTTTTTAATCTTCCTTTCTCTGCCACAGTCTTCTTTCTCTCCCTGCTCCTTTCAATGAGCGCTCAGGCCAAACGCCGGCTGTTTCCAAGGGACGGCTTCGCGCTGCCAGCTTTTCTCCCCGTGAAGGATCCTCTCCTCCGCGTGCCGAGCAGAGATGATAAATCAGCGGAGCAGAGCGCTGCCGTCCCCTCGGCCCGCGCGGCGGAAAACAGCTCTCGATGCCTCCTCGGACCGGCGGGGAAAGACTGCGAGATTTATTTCGCAGCTGTCCGTCTGCTTTGGAGAGGTGCTCCGTGGCACTCGCTGCGCTCGAGCTGGCAGATGGGAGACGGGCTGCTTTCTCTCCAAAAAAAAAATTGTCGAGTGTGTTTATAGCCGTGTCTCCATCACCGCTGGCTCTGCTGGAGCTGGCGGATTCCCCTCGGAGCCGCCGCCACCGGCTTGGCCGGGCTTGCTAAAGGGATGCCAGCGGCAACCGGGGCTGTATTTGTGCTTGGGAACGCGGGCGGTGGGGAAAGCACCGCTGTGCCCGTAGCCCTTTCCTCAGCTCCTTGTTGCATCCAGATCCCTGCTAGGGCTGCCTTCGCTTTCTGCTCTTGGGGTTATTTTCCCTTTTTCCAGCCGTCGCGGTGGGGCTGCCGGCACAGCAGCGTGCCGTGGCCCCCAGGGAACCGGGGCTGGGGCTGCCCGGCTCCAAACCCCGCGTGGGGCAACCTCCGTCCAGGTGACACCACCAGCRTGATGCCACCACGCCAGCAGCTCCACGGGTTGCCCCGGTGTCCGTGACAATCTGCAGCAAAGCCGACTGCTCGGCGCTGCCGATGGGACCYGTCACTGCGTCCGTGTCCCCGGCTCCCTGCCCGGCCCATCGGCCCTGCAGCAGCGGCTATTCCCGCACGTCTCTGCAGCACCAGGTAAAATTTGGGAAGTAAGGAGCACAAGGAAAGTGATGCTGCTGGTGACTTTATCCTCCAAATGCAACTGTTACCTGACGTCAAATCGATCCACAGGAAAGAAAGCTGGGTCACCCTGAAGGAACCTATCTCAGATGTTAAACGAAACGGTGTCAGGCAAATGCAGCAGCTTTCTCGAGGGTGCTGAGCTCGGTGGTGGAAGTCCTCGGCTGGGAAGAGCTCTCATGCACAGCCCAGGTCCATGCACGGTGCAGCCCGAGGTTTGCATCCCGTGTGCGCTGCAGCGGGACGCCCAGCTACACCCCGAAAGGCCTCGGTTCCTCTGCGAATGAGAAATAGTGGTGAAAATACGGGACCTAACCCAGGGCAGAAAAATGGGGCTCCCACCAGAGGAATGACTGTATGAGAATGAGCATGAAACATCGATCGGGGCAACTGTGCATTAAGTCGGGCTATGGGTGGGAAGCAGYTCACCTCGAGCCAGAAAAGCACACCGAGGGCTTTATTTCTGCCTGAGAGTCTCCTGCAGCTTGTTCCTAAGCACCTTCGAGCTCCGAGGCAAGGAAACAAAGCCAAGCCCCGCGCCCGCCCCACGCGGCAATCCAATTATCCACCCAAGAGCAGAAAATCACAGATGGCTTTGCATGGATTTTCTGAAGGAGCGATACTCCAAACGCTGTTATCTGGGGAACCGTAACAAAATGTGCACRGGCACTTGTAACTGCAGCATCTGGAAGGAAAGGATAAAAATCTACTTACGCGCACAGGCAGAATTTCCAAGAGCTGGGTAAAATTCGTCGTACGAATAGGAAGCAGAGCGAGCGGCGGCAGAGTCACTGAGCGCGAGCCACTGGGAGTCAGCCTTATCCACCACATCCAGGCTCCGGCTGAAAGCGCGAGGGAAAACCTTCCAGATCCCGGGATCCGAGCGCTGCATGGATTCAAACCCTGCGTGCTGGTGGGGGGCACCGGGGATTCGCGGTCTCGGATGTCGAAGGGGGGTTTGGGAAGAGCCGTGGAGCCACGGAGAGGCTGCGGTYGCGGAGGACGCTGGAGGGGGGACGCGGGGAGAGAGGGAGAAGCAGAAACCTTTGTGCTCAGGATTCCTCTGCCAGGCGCCGGGAAAGGGGACCGGGCTCRAGAGAGGCAGAACAAAGGACCAGAGCCAGGGAGAGGCTTGGCGGACGGGGGCAGCTCTGAACGCTGCGATAGTGAAGGGGTTTTTAAAGGCAGCGTTTGAAAAGAAAGCTGCAGCTCTTCAATATCCAACCGGGGGGAAATTGCAAACAAGCAAGCAGCGACGTGGCCCGGCCGCGCGGGCACCCAGGCAGCGTGCTGCTGGCCGCGGAGACACGTGTAGCTGGCGGAGCCACGCGAACGCCTTGCAAAACTTTCAGGGGGTAAAAAAATCTCTCGGAAAACATTAGCATCAAACTACACTGGCGCATTGGCATGTTGCCCACTGGACAATTTATCTTTATATATAACAGCATAATTAACCTACCCGGTATATACATTGTGTACCACTAGGATGACTTTTAGCTGGAAAACAAATAAATCTTTAAAGGTTTAAACCCTATTTACAGAACTGCAGCTCTATAAATCATTCAGATCATCAGGGCTACTTCATTAAAGCCTTTCTGGCTGCGAGCTTGCTAGGAAAAGGCCGAGAGCTGTAAACAGTTTGGCATTGCAAACACTCCCCAACACACTGCAACTGTCTTTCAGCAGGTAGTGAAACCTGTGACATGCTGCTGATCCGTGGCCGAAGGCTGCTTCAGCGAGGTTTCCTCCCAGGACACAGTTCCAGTTTTCTGCCTTCGCGCTGGAAAAGCTTCGCGCCTGGGATAGCTKTAGTGTGCGTGGCAAGGAAAAAGCGGGTCTGCTTGACGCGGTGCCAAGACTGATGTCACTCATTTAAAAAGCCCGGCTTTACTGCACGGTGCGGTGGTCTCCCGCTCCCGCCTGCTCCGGCRTGGAGAGCCGAGCGCCGCAGCGCGAAATGGGGCTTCTTCCAGGCGATCCGCAGTTTCACCCCGCTGTGCTTCTTCTGGGTCCCCCCTGCACCTTCAAACCTGTCTCCAAGGTTTGCACGGTGCTTAATAACGCTCCCTTTTGCAGGCTGTCCGAAACCGAGCCGCCCGGTTCCCACCGCAGGCTCTGCTCGGGGCTCCGGCGTGTCCCGCGGGAGCTGCAGCCATCCCTTGGTCGCGTGTTTATTGGAAAGTGGTGGAAAACGTGGCGGAGGGAGAAATGGCTTATTATATACGGTGCCAGCGCAGTGCTGCACGTCTCCTGCCCAGAAGCCGAAGAAGGACCTGGAGCTGCTCAGAGAAGCACCTCTGGATGCGTCTACGGAAAGGCACCACCTGGCAGACGGCATCCGAGGCCGGGGCGATTTTGTTGCCGGCACAAAGCGAGACAGGAAATTTCACTATGGAAAGATACCTCAGGGCCACCAGCTTCCCAGCTYGGCCATCCCGGAGGTCTCCGAGCTGCTCAGAGCCCTTTTTAGGGCAAAACAACCCCACCACTAAAGGCAGCACCTCGCGCTGTGTCCTTCCCCAGGATCAGGCCCTGGCTGCAGCTCGTCTTTAATGCTAAYACTTGATGGCATCTCCTAAACGTGCCCATTGATTTCCTGCAAGTTTATTCAGCATCTACCTGGAAAAGAAAGGCAAGCTTGCTCATTTGCAAGCGGTGGCGAGCTCGCGAGGTCGCCAGCGCCGAGGGCTGCGCAGCGCCCGGCCCTCAGCCTCCTCCCTTTATTTTTAGTTGACGGGATTTAGCATAAAATAGAGTGCTGACCTAGCTGTAATCTAAAAAATTTGCAATCGACAGCTAGATCATGTGCCATATTTTTGACTTGCAAATAGCTTCCATGGATAGCGAGGGTGTATTTATTAAACACAGCTAGTGTTGCATCTTTATTTAGCTCCTTCTGTTACCACACTGTATAATTCATGAAACTGCCTTATAAAGTTAGGGAGGAATTAAAACATTGACCAGCCCGTGAACCGGAGCTGGCACTTTAATTAGTTTAAAAGGAAAGCTGAGAGAAGCGAAAACCTGACGAACGGCGCGGCGGCGAGGCAGCGCCCCAGGTCCCGAAGCCGGGCTTGCTCCGCCTCGGAAAGGGGGCAAAGCCCGCGAGCGGGTCGCTGGCCTGGCAGTCACTTTGCAACGTGAATGCATCAAACCAAAAATTCCCGGTTTTCGGCGTGAACCTGTCTCTCCCTGAACAGCAAGCATTCCCTTTGGAAATGTCATSCCGGGAGAGGCGCTTCCCCAAAACGCTCCCGCTTAGGCACGTCACGTCCGGATGAAATCCAGCTTTCACCAGCAGCGCTCAGGCCAGCGCGTGCTGTGTGGCTTTAAAAACCCAAACAAACATCAAAACCAAATTAAACAGTAATACTGGCACAAAACTTGACACGAAAGCTTAAATTCAAAACATTCCCGTCTTTGGGAAAATCCTTTTCCTAGAGCAAAGCCCAGGCGCTGTTTTCCCGCGGGCCGCGTCCCGGGGGTCTGCCCCATCCTCCCGCCGCAGCCCGGCGGGGAGCGAAGGGCAGCTGGCGCCGAGGGCTGCTTTCGGGAACATGTAAGATGGAAAATGCCACCAAGCAGCCCCAGGCCCACTGGGGACACGTGCATGGAGCGGAGGGGTCAACCGACGTGCAGCAAGCGATTCCCTCGGTGCTACCTCTGCTCCCCCGTGCAAAGGCTGCAAACAGACTCACGTTTCTCAGATTTACATCGAAGCCGTTTGCTGTATAGTTTTTGTGGAAGACGCTCGGTGAGTTTGTTTGCAAACAGCTCCCTGCGAGCACCAAGCACGTGGGTCTAGCGGCGTTTGCCCCGCTTGGGTCGGCCGTGTCAGCCCTCGGGACTCCCGCGACCCCCCCGTCAGGTGCAGGTACCGTTGCAACCAAGTTTTGCACCCGCGATGGCTCCAACTTGCATGTTCATAAGTTTTCCACAACCATTTTCCAATACGGGCCCAAACTTCGGCATTTCCCAGATGGTTTTTGCCAGCAGCCTGGTTTGCAAGCGAGGGCCGGGAACCGCGTGATGCCGGTCCCCGGGAGCGCAGCCGTGCCGCGTCCCGCAGCCCTAACGAAGGGTGACATGGTGCCTCCGCTTTTCCGCCCTGGCCCGGTCCTGCCTAGCAGGGAGGCTGCCGCATCGGAGATGCTGCGAGCAAACTGCACCTCTATTCCCATATCACCCTTAAGCCTCTCCCAAGAACAAGCAAGCGTGCTCACCGGCGAAGGCTGCAAAGCCAGGGCATAGGTTTAGTTATAAACTTGCGATTAGCGCTAATACCTCTAGGCCGGGAGGGAAAACCCCCGCCAGCGCTCGCAGGTCCATCCGTCCGGCTAACAAGCTCGGCGGAGACGATCCCATCGGCATAAGCGGGTGCGGCGAGGAGAGGCTCCCGCTCGCGCCGGCCCCGGCCGCCGCGGAGAAAAGCCCCGCGCGGGCAGGGCAGCGCCGGGGTGCCGGCAGCCCCCGCTCCCGCGGCCCGTGCTCGCTCCTGCTTAGCTATTCATGGCACTCCATGCCTGTAATAACTGGTATTTTGGCAGCTGACGCCGTGTAATCGAAGCAGGGCTGTCAGGGAAATTTGTAGCTATTTGCTTCACAGGGTTTCTCCATTGCACTCAGCAGCTGTCAGCCCGCGCTGCATGGTTATTGATGATAGGCGCTAATCATGCAACAGATTCCCCACATAAATCAAGCGGCAGTAGAAAATAAAGTTTCTTCACACTGAGGTCATTTGCCCCCCTCCCAAGCGCCACGGAGAAGAAAAATACAAACTCTTATTCGTGCTATTAATAACCCTCCCCTCCCGCCGTCCCCCGGGAAAGGGAGACGGGGTCAGATTTTAAATTACAGCTTTTGTTACATCAGCTGAATTGCATGTTTATTAAACTAATTACCGGGTAAATTCTGGGTGTTACGGCTTGATTTGTGGACTATCACACACTTGCAAAAGAGATCCTATAAAATGCTTTTTGCCTTTCTTTTTTCTCCCCCCGCTAACGTACAGCAGAGGTCAAGCAATGGATGTTGCATATTATAAGTGACAGCTTGAAGTACCTCAAGGGTGCTAATCCACCACAAACTTTTTTTCCATCTTATCTCTATTGCGCTGGAAATGGAATGCACTTCTCCCTCCTCGAGGCTGTCACTCCTCCGGAGTGCGGCCCGGACAAATTTAGCTGCGGTTCAATGTCAGATGACACGGATCAGGCTGCTGTTTTTCAGCTGGGGCTTTCTTGGCTCCGCAGAAGCCGCCTTCCGCGAGGGCAGCGCCGGGCACGGGGCCGGGGCACCACCCTGCCCGCAGCAGCGGGGGGCTGCAAAGGGGTGGCCCCCGTCCGCAGAGCGTTTATTTAGCAAGCGGCGCCAGCCGTAGCGTGCCGAGCAGGTTGGAACAAATACTTCTGCGGCTGTGACCGCCGGGTTTGGGGCGGTTTTCCCGGCATGTTTTGTGCTGTCTGACAGCTCCTGGGAGCATCTGCCCGGCCCATCTCCATCCGTCCAGCCCATCCTTACCTTACCTGCACCTCTGTCCCAAAATCCTCCTTTCCCAGCACGCTTACGGGTCACCCAGCAAGCGCGCCCCAGCTCAGCGCCTCCACCGTGCCCGGAGTTTGCGGTGGGGAAGATGCAATGAAAAGGCGAAGGGCTGCCTCCCGAACGAGCTGCTCGCTGCAGCCCGCCGGCACGGGACAGAGCTGCACCGGTCCCCGCACCAGTCCCCGTGCTGGTCCCTGTGCCGGTGGGATGCCAGCACGGGGCTGGGGCAGGTCTTTCCAAGAGACCCAGCATGATCCTTGGTCAGCCGACCCATTGCACTCCGGTGGCCTCTTCTGCAAAAACCAGGGCCCATGTGCACGGAAACAGCCGCTTTTCCCAGGGGAAAGGCAGCCCGACGCAAGCCCCAGCCCCTGCACCAGCCCCCTCCATCGCCCCAGCCCCTTCGCTATGAAACGAGTGCGGTTTCAATCCAGGCCATGCTTTGCGGCTGAAGCGGCAGATTTCACGATTCCCCTCCCTGCTGCCGCGTCTCTCCCTGCAAGCATCTCCACGGCAGCGTCCCGGCGAGAGGCACCGCGGGGCCGGGGCAAACCCCCCCGGCCGGAGCGAGGCGCAGAGGTGGCTGCCACGGCAGTGCTCCCCCCGTGCACCTGGGCACCAAGAAACCTCAGCCTCCACCGACTTTTTCTATTATTTTTAATGCACAGTTACCGAACCGCAAGCCTCAAAGCTTTGCTAATTAGCCCCGGAATGGCGCAGTCGTTACAAAACCGGTTAATTCGCTCGGCAGCGCGTCTCCTGCAGGAGCGGAGTCGCCCTTTGAAGGCAGAGCTTTCATCCTTTTCAAACGCATCCTCGAGTTATCAACTTCAACGCAACATCAAGGCCTGCTTTTGTCGGAATAATTTAACACTAATAGCTTGCGAGCGCTGCCACCGCTCCGGCTGCGGAGCTGTCACCGGCTGCAGCGAGACGCGCGCTTCAAAGGCAGCGAGGAGCAAACTCGGGCTCGCTTTAAAAAAACGAGGTTTTCTCTTTGCGAGGTGCGAAGGAGCTCGGAGGCACCAGCTGGGAGACGTGTGAGCGTCGCCGCCGCGGAGAGCGCCGAGCCGCCATGCCCGAGCCAGCAGGACGCCTGGGCCCGCTCCAGCACAGCCAAGCGCCCGCCTGGGCTGCGGGTTGCATCCAATGAACATCACCCCGGCTGCCATCCCGGCGACCCAGCGAGTGCCTGGACCGAGCCCTTCCGCCACCGTCCCCCAGCGCGGGAGTAATTCGGATCACCAAACGGAATAAATCTGCCTGCTCACCTCCCGCCTGCGCGGACACCCTGGGACGAGCCCCCGGAGCCGGGCCGATGTCCGCGCCGGTCCTCTCCGCAGGCACGAGGCGATGGTGATGGGCTGCCCTTCTGCACGGGAGCAAAATCGGGTGTTTCGGCATGGCATGTTGCAGCTGAGCGGGGCACGCAGCGACGGTGCTGGCCCAAGCGCACGGCCCCCGTCGCGGGCAGCATCCTCGCCGCCGCTCTTCTACACTTTCTGCCAGGCTGGTTCAACATGTTGCCGTGCGCCGTGGCTCATGGGGACCCTGCCGCAGCCCTGCCGGGGCTCCTCTTAGCAAGAGAGAAACCCAATATTTAGATTAAATTTACCTTTTACTCAGCTCTTGATGCTGGAGTGGGTGGATTGGAAACGGTGCGCCGCGGGAGCGGTCCCCAGGCCCTTGCCGGACTCCCTGTGCTGCGCCGGCTGCCGGCTCCACCGCCGAGGAGCGACTCCGAGCCTCCTCGCCATGCGGCTGATAAATCTCTGCCCACGCGCGCAGGCACCGAGCCCAGCCGGGAGCGTGTGTCAGCAAGAAATCGCCAACATCGCTGCAAAGAAAGCTGGCGGTGGTGGTGCACGGCCCTTGCAGCGTGCCTGGCGCTGCGCTGCTTGCAGCGGGGCATCCCGCGTGAGGAGGAGGCAGGGCAGAGTGCGGGACCTGCAAGGGGACGTGCCCGGGGCTGCACAGCCAGATCGCCCCGTTGCACCGCTCGCAGCATGCACGTTGCACCCGGCAAGGCTTGCACCCGCTCGCGGTGCCGCGGGAGCAGCGCGCACGCCTTGCACCCGGCGCAGCTCTCCCGGGACCTGCACCCGTCCGTCACAGCAGTGAGCGCCAGGTCACGATGGAGCACATCAATCCCGGCAGCTCCCGCGGTTCTCCACACCGGAGGGATCCTCTGCTTCCCAAATGAAACCTGTTCGGGCTGGGAAAGGATGTTTCGCCACCACCCTGATGTGCTAAAATGCTCCAAACATTTTGGGCCGGTTCCAGGGTGGAACAAACCCCAGATCCGCAGCCCTGCAGCGCTGCCGTGCAGCGGAGCGGCAGGCCGGGTGCCAGCTCTCGGGGCACGGCGACGAGCGCTTTGCTTCGTCATATGTTTCCTTTGGCAGGGCAGGATCACCCGCAGCACAACAGCAACGCTCCGCCGGGTGACTCACTGCCGTCCCTAGGTGAGCGGCTAAATAATTCAGTTTTATTCCAGAATTTAATTATTTTATCATTTATTTATCAGGCTAACGCGAGTTCTCCTGCGAGGCAGACCATAAATCTGCATTTCCTGCAAACCTGCTTTTCCCTCTCTTCGCTCAGGCCTCGAGGCAGCTCCAGCACCCGCTCCCGGCCGGTCCCGGACCGCTCGCTTCCACGCCGTATCCGATGTGGCACAACACTGCGTGAGCAAACCTCTCCCACCTATTTCTCTGAATTATATTCTCTTTCCTTTGTTTCTTTCTTTTACCCTTGGATGCCGAATGATATGGAAACAAAAAGGGATGAGAGATCCAGCATCTACGAAACCAAAATACATCACCGGCTGGCAGGCTCGGAGTCTGTTATTTGCAGCGTCTAACTCATTCTGGAGGTACAATTTTGCCGCCGCGTGTGTCAACAGGAGCGAGCGCGCGCAGATGGATTTCTTTATTTTATTTTTCCCCGAGTCTATTCTCTCCTCGGAAAAAAGAGCAGAACTTTAATCACACGCGCACACCCCAGATGTCGAGCCTGCCGGCTGCGCTGGTGCGGCGGCTCCCCGCGACGGGCTCCAGCATCGCGCGACGCCACCGCGCCGGCTTCCGACAGCCGCTGTCTGCTCATAAATTATCACACCTACTTCATCCTTTTCAGGTATAACCAGTAATTTAGCTTTTGGAAAGAAAAAGGAGAAAAAGAACCGTGGAGGGGGGAAAAATCATTTTGAGCAAGAAATAACTAAAAATGTGCAAAACAGAATGAAAATGACACTTCAGCTTTAACATCACATCATTAGCAAGATATTTTATCATGCAATTCATCTGCCTACCTGCCTGCTTCCCAAACCACAATGTTCCCCTCAGAGTTCTGCTCCTCTTTTGCAATGAACCATAAATTACATGCTGACAGCTTTAATTTGTGCAAAGTATGCCTGGTTGCTTCTGGCACAAGCAGCCGGCTGCTATAATAAGGTCAATATATATTCATTGTCGCATTGCTTGATGTGCCAGATAACACAAAAATGCAGAAATGTGGTAGTTTCTTTGGGGCTACAAAGTGGGAATGATAGAAAGCGAAGAATGCTGCATCTCATCAGGGCATCGCGAGCAGTTGGCTCATCATTTATGCATGGCATGAGCAATGTTATGATTTAACTAATCATCATCAGTTATTCATCCCATTGCTGTCAGGGGACCACGCAACACTTTCATTTCTTGCCAGTTCTCGATAATTTATGTTCCCCTATCATTCAGGGTTTTTTTGGTTTGTTTGTTTCCCTTTTTCTTTTTTTTTTTCCTTGTGGTTGACCATCAGCAGGTAAACGCCGGCGCTTCCCGCCGAGCGCGATGCTTCGGTGCCCGAGCCAGCCTGCAAAGCCCGGCTTAATGCCTGTTTTTCTGACCGCGTGAGGTGGTTGGGGATGACCAGCGATGGGCAATCTCGTGGCTGGTATTTCCATTTTCCCCCAAATATCAGCGCCGCTCTCCACCTCCGGCAGCTTCTCCTCGGCAGGCTCCTGCATCGCCCCTTTTCCTCTGATTCTGTCCCCATTTTGAGCCCCAGCGTCCCCTCAGCAGCCCATGGAGGTTGCCAGGACTCCGGGGCCCCGGCGCCTTCCCTCCCGTCGGGACGGGCTCTTTGCCACTGGCACGTGGCTCCGCTCGGCGGAAACTGCTTGTGAATGCAGCAAGCAGTTTCAGGGCAAGAAAGGGGTTTGGAAAGCTGAAAATTTCTATTTTTCGCATTTTTAAGTAGGACGGTGCTTTTCTGATTTTGAAATATATTTAAATGCAGATGGTGTAATTTAAAAAGGGATGAAAAACCCCCAAACACATTGAAATGTTTCCGTTTCAGGCAGATGAAACGCATCTGTCTCAGCTAAGAAACCGAAAAAAAAGCCTCACCCGAAACTAAGTTTGGGTGGCTGTGCTGGTTAAGCGGCGGGAAGACGACGAGAGGTGTTTCAGGCCAGTCCAAACAACTGCTTGACCCCAAAACAACACTAAAAAAATAGTAACGTGCCCCCAAACAAAAAAAATCCCACGCATCGCTGGAAGACACACTTCTGCCGAACCTCGGCACGGAAAAGCCAAAATTTTCAGTGTTTCGTATTATTTTTTCCCGCTTACCGTGCTTGGCCCATCCCTCGGCCCCCTCCTCAGCAGGGCTGGCTCCAGCACAGCTCCCGGGGAAGGCATTCCCCTCGGGATGAGCCGCTGCTCCGAGGACGCCCCATTACAGTGCACCAAAGCGCCGGGGCCCAGCGACGCGCTGTCACCGAGCAGCAACCTCCCGCCGGTCCGACGCTGCCGCGCCACGGCCGCTCGGAAGCCGGTGATAGAATTAAGCTTATTCTTTAAAATTTCTCTCTCTAGCCATTTGCGGCGAGATGGTGATTTAGCACCGGTCGGGGACTGCGTCTATATTCCGCAAGGTGAGGAGCTGCCTGGTAAAACTTCATTTGTTTCAGAGCTTTTGCAATGCAGGGAGAGTGGGATTCGGCTGCTGAGCACGCGGTCCTGCAAAGCAGCCGGGAAGGGAAGCAGCAGCCATCCCGTTTTGCACCCACGCCCGAGTTTTGCAAATCATCCAATACAATCTACGGCTCCAGGAGAGAAACATGCCCACAGGGCACCAATGCAAGCGCAGGGGAGAGCTGGGAGCCCATCGAGCTTGTAAAAGCAGCAGGTACCGAGCCTTTTCTGATGGGCTGAGTGCATTCTCACCTCTTGGCGTTTCCCCGAAAATCAGCACCTCCTGGGCGTCCCGCAGCCAGCTGCATTGCCTTAGCCTTAGCACCTGCACCCACCCGGGGATGCACACTACCAAAACTGCCTAAACAAAGAGCAAAGAGTGAGTAAAAGAGCAAAAAAAAGGAGAGGTGCCCGTGGCGTGCGTAGCCCTGGGACCGGGCTCTGCAGCCCTTCGTGGCCGGGTGCAGTTCTTGCAGCCCAGGCTGAAAGCGGCTCGGGGAAGGCACCTGCGGGGACCCGCAGCCCCACGCTGCAAGCGCCCCTCATCCTTGGCCTTGGGAGGTAGCAGGGAAGCATCCCGCTCCGTGTGCCCGCATCCTCCCCGGCTCGGCTGCCCGGCTCGGCCTCCCCGGCGGGTTTGGTCCAGGTTTCATCCACGCACGTCGCTGCGATCCCTAAGGCAGCCGCGGCCGCCTGCTCCTTGCAGCGCGGTGCATGCGGAGCAGTGAGCGCTCGGCCTCCGCTGCCGCGCCGGCCTCGCCGGGAATGATGCCGGGAGGCAAAGGCGGGTTTTCCACCCGTTCCCAGTGCCGGTTCTGGCCCCGGGGCAGCAGCCTGTCCCGAGCTGCGCGAGAGGCTGCACCGTAAATCAGATCTGCAAAACGACCCAGGAAAAAAGGGGCAATAAAATTTGCGTCCTGCTGCGAGAGCATCTCTCTGCCCTGGGCTCCGTAGCAGCCCTGCAAAATCCCGGCGGCATTTCGGGAAGCCCCTGCTGGGTGCGGGGGGGTGGATGGGGGGCTTTCCCAGCCTGTCCGAAACCGGTATGCAGAAAAAAACCGCAGGAGCGCTGGATGCCCTCCGCTCGCTTCGCCCCTTCCCTGAGCCGAAGCACCCAGGGAGGCAGCGGCGCGGGCAGGGAGCACCGTGCTGGCGAGGAGCCCTGCCGCCCCGCAGGGCTTTGCTTGCCCCAAATCCCTGCTCCCGGCCCCAAAACAGCTCTTCCAGGCCTCCCGCTGCTCCGATTAAGCAAATAACGCTTTTTCAAACCCGCTCTTTCCGGCCAGGCCGGGACGACGGTGGTTTCCCAGGAGGGCCGGGCCGGCGGAGGTGCCCGGCGTTCCCTGCGGCAGGGTCGGTGCATCTTCCCGCGGCTCGTTTCAGCGCATCCTTGGGAAAACGGCCGGCGGCGGCAGGCCGAGGCGTGTGATCAGGTCCGTGTTTGCTTTCGGAGCCACTGTACAAACAGCACACTGTGGGTAAATTAAACAAGCACCGGCTGTAAAGGCTACATAATCAGCTGAAACGCGAAGGATAATTACACGAGGCAAAATCGACAGTACCGTAGAGATAGGCGACCCGGGGCGCGCGGCGGCTGCGTCGGGAGACGATAACCTCGCAGCGAGCCGCAGCTCGCCGGCCGCCGAAACCCGCGGGGACGCGGCCGCAGGGAAGCGAACGCGGGGTCTGGCAAACGCCCCTGCGGAAAGCCAGACCTGAGCGTGCAAAGCAAAGGCACCTCGCGAGGCAGGGCGGGATTTAATAAGTAACATCTCCCATTCGCTTGCAAGCGACTGATGCGCAGTGAAAACCCCGGCTGCCAGCACGGGCGGTGGGAAAACCCATCACGCAGCAGCGCAAGTCGGACCCTTTCCGTGGAGGGTGGTGGGTTTTTTTTCCTTTTTTAAGCAATGACCTGCCAGAAAAAAGCCTGCAAGGAAGCAGCTGCTTTGGTGAGATCGCGAGCAGACGCCGGGGCCGGCACTGCTGCAGCCAGCGCAGCCTCCTTGCCGCCTCTGAGCACCGGCAATATCTGTAATTAACACGGAAAAATACCCTGATGGCGGTGGCCCGGCGGAAAGCCGTGTTGTTACCCCATTTCCCGGGCTGTTCAGCTTCAAAATACACCCAGCGATGGAGCAAACGTCACGGTCCTGCAGGCGCCGGCTCTCCGCTCGCCCCTTCGGTGTCGGTGCGCGGGGTGCAACGAGCTTGCTGGTTCTCAGCCCCAGTCCCCTCATCACCAAAACGAGCGCAACTGGAGCTACCTGGCAATCTTGGAGAAAAAAGGGGACAACCTGACGCGTTATTACTTACAACAGCAGCAGACTTCCCTGGGAGACTGGAAAACAAATGCCTTTAAAATAAAAGCCGATAAACTGGTGAACTTAGTGCTGCTTCTCCCTTCTAAATCACAGCGCCGCGCTCGCTAATGGCTGCGGCGGTGGGAGTTCAAAGGCAAGACGTACCCTAATTATAAAGTTTGTTAGATTTATTGTCGGTTAATAACAGCATTTTCAGGGATGCTGTGGGTGAGATCGGTGGGTTCCTCATGCTTCGGTGTTTTTCCCTTCCCAACGACTGTTCTGGGTCACGTTATCGCGCTGCGTCTCCTCTGCCGTCGCGGCGCGAGGACGCGGGCAGGCAGCCGCCGTGATGAGCGTAATGAGGGCAGGGGAAGGTGTCGGCGTCCCGCGGCGGTGTCGGATCAGGTAGCGAGCAAGAGAAGGTGTCAAGAGCTGCTGGCAATTTTCGCGAATATTAAGGTAATGAAACAACTCGGAGGTGCTGAATTATTAAAGGTGCGCCTGCGTTTCTGATATTTTATTCCTTTTATTAAATGTGTAAGTGAAATATCAGTGAGCCGGGCTCCTTCCCCGCTCCCAGGCCTTCCCGGACCCGGCAGCGAGGGGGGAGCCGGATCCGCCCTTCGCCACCCGCGCGGGCAGGGCTGGCGGCTTCGGCGGCTCCTCGGAGAGCTCCGAAAAAATGGGGCAGTGAAGCAGCCAGCCCCAAGCGCTGCAAGAGCAACAGCCCCGGGAGCACCGTTTCGGGAGAAACCCGGCATTTTCCAGCTGCTTTTATAGGCCTTTGCATGTGGTTTGGGTTTTGCACGTGATGCAGGTGCCATACCGTGGTCTGGGAATCACCCTGGTGCTCCGGCGTCCGGCTCGCGCGGAGCCGCGGCTCGCGGAGGGCTGTGCCCGGAGGAGAAGGATGCTCCGAGGAAGCATCGCCAGATTTTTCCTGCAATACCTTATACGCATTCCCCGGCGTCCGATCCATCAGCGATCGCGGACTTCAGCAGCTCTGCAGCAACACGGGGGAAGGGACGGCGGTGCTCGGCCCAGCTGCGCTGCGCCCGCTGCTGAGCTGCCGCGCTCTGTTTCCCATAACATTAACAAAAAATATTGTGCAATAAGCCCTCCAAAATAGGAGTAATATTCTGAGCTTAATTATCATTTAAATATAATAGGAATCTGATGTTTCCACCAGGCGAACGTGTGCCAATCAACCAGCAGTGAGCACTGCATTTTCTAAACAAATCATTATTAACTGTAATATATTGCAGACATGCAGGAAGCTGGATCCAATTTTAAGTGAAAATTAATGGCAAATTCTTGTAACCACATTAAGAGCCATCTTAGTTCATTTGAAATCAGTTAAACATGAAAACAATATGAAAGCCATCTTGTGTGCCTGGAATATAAATATTTGTCCTTATCCTTGCCAGAGCAGCAAGAAAAATTAAGAGACGCTGGCATGTAAGCTTTATATAAACACGCTCACAAAGGGCCGGCGTTTGATGGATTAAACTATTTGTCAATTTTTCCGTTTCCTTCGTCAAAAAGTAATTAAACATTAAGCAGATGTCAGCATCTAATTGGCTCGAGCGAGTGTTGCACAATGGGATTTATGGCCGTTGTGAGGTTGTATTTACACGTCTGCAAACAGGCAGCTCTTCGCCAGAAGACAGTGGCAAAGAAGTTACCTCTGCTCGCCCCGGAGAGGTGTCGGAGGGTTTGAAGGAAGGGAGCAACTTTGCCGGCTCGGCCCCGGGAAGCCCGAACGCTTTGCCAAGCGCTGCCCGGCCGGGCTTCGCCCCGGGGCGCCGAGGCTGCCCCGCGCCCCGAGGGGACGGGGATGGGCCCTCACCGCAGGGAGGCCCCGAACGGGATGGGGATGGGGACGGGGACAGGGACGGGGATGGGAATGGGGATGGATATGGGGACGGAGACCCCACCGGCTCCATGCAGCCCCCACGCAGGGGGCTCCGCCGCCAGCACCCGCTGCATCGCTCCGACGAGGAAATGAAAATATCCGGTTCCATCTGAATCCCTTTTCTCCCCTTTCCTCCACGGAAAAATGAAGGTGGTGAACGAAAGGACAACAGCTCTCCTCTCTAGCCCTTTTCTGTACTTACCTGCTTTTACTTTTCCCGCTTGTCAAACTGAAGGGAGTCCCAAGTACAAGAGAGGGGACGATGCAGATCAGAGCATTTATTCTGGAGTTTCCGTCCAAAAACGCGTTTTCTGCCCAAGCTGATTATCTGCTCCACGGCACGGCTGCTTTCCCCGTGGAAAGCTGCAGCAGGTTTGCAGCCGCCGAAGTGTCCACGGACGATGCTGCTGCAGAAGCGCGCGGGAACCTGCACGGCTGCTCGGGGCCCGGAGCATCTTTGCGCCTCCGCCAGCATCACACGGCAACCGAGTGCCCGGCCATGCAGGGAACCGCGGAAACTGCCCCAAAACTGCCTCGGAGGCGGAGGCAGCGGAAAGGGCAGCAGCACCCGGGCCTGGGAAACCGGGGCCACGCGTTCCCGTGGCCGGAGCAGCCGACCGCGCCGGCCTCGCCGGGACGCGGAGCAGGAGGCTGCAATTATTTCCCCAGTCGTGGCAAAGCCCGGCCCCGGCCCCAGCTCCCGCTTGCAGCTCGTCACCCTCCCGCCAGCCCGGCTCCCCCTTCCCTTCGCTCTGTAGCAAGACTGTTTTCTAAAACGCAGCCATAATTCACAATAAAGACATTGGAACAGTGACATTTACTGCAGACCTTGTGCTCATTAGAACAGTCTCATTGCCTCATTAATTCCATTTTTGGGAAATTATGTTCATTTTTATGCACTGTATTAGCTCCTCATATGTATCGCATGCTGTTATTCCACATTTAAGGAATATGTCTCAAAGAGGGTTTCCAAATCAGCAATCCCAGCACCCTAGAAGCAAAATAATTACTTTTTCCATTGCTAGTTCCTGTTAACCCACTCAAGATAAATAAAATTAATGCAACTACATTTGTCATGTGAATTTAATTATTCCAAGCAGCATTAGCCTCGGCTGTAATTGCACGGTAAACGCGGTGCTCCATGATATCCAGACTCCTGGCGCGGGGTTCGGTAGTGGGTGTTTTTGCGTTTGCGGTAGCTCCGGGGAAGCACAACACCCGAATCGCGGGGGAGCGGCTGCCGCTGGGGCGGGCGGGTGGGCGACCCGCAGCGGCAGCACCGCCCGGCCCGGCTGCTCGTGGAGGATCGCAGCAAATGCACGAGCTTCATTTGCTTAATTTGCTGTTTTGACGATTGAGACCAAAGCTTTGCACCGGCGCTAGGTGCCCTTCCCGTCTGCCTTGCGGCAGCAGACCCCTTGCTCCCGCACCCCCGGGGGGGCAAGCCGGCACCTCCCCACCCCGGCTCTCCACCTCGCTCCCACTCGGACCAAACCACTGCACGTCCTTCGCCCCTTGCCTGCGCCTCACAGCTACTCTCCTTCTTCAGGATTAATTATTTAATCCCCAGCTGTGTTATTCAGCTCTGTGAAGCATCCTGGGCTGGACACTGCGTGAAAAATGCTGTGCAAAGTAAAGCTGCGGCGTGCTGCATCCCCCGGAGCTCAGCAGCTGGGAAGGGCTCGGAGGGGAGGATGCACGGAGCAGCGCCGGCCTCGGCCCCGGCACCCCTGCACGTGCATTTATCAACGCGTGCCGTAGGGAAGCGAGCATCGGCTGCAGAGGGGTTGCACCCCCCCCTTCATCCCGCGCGCTGGGTACCTACGCCGAGATGCACAGTACTAATGGACCCTTGAAAAGTGCCGGAAACCTAACGAGAACCAGTAAAATGCAGATTAGGTGAGACGGCGGCTCGCAGAGGCCCGCGGGCTCCGAGGCGGGAGCGCCCCGGGGCAGGGAGYGCGGATGGCCGGTGGCACCCGCTCCGGAGGCACCGCGGCGGGCGCGCAGCTCGCGGGGGCCGACGGGGCATTGCAGGCAGCAAACATGGACTTTAATAACAGCCGACTCCTTTACCCTAAATAAAAACCATTCCCTGCCCTGAAGAAAGAACGCTTTTTTTTTTTTTTTATTATTTCAAAGTACCCTGTTCAGCAGCAGAGCACACAAATACTCATAGCTACGCAAATAGCAACTCTTTATTCGCTGTGTTTGCTCAGCCAATATTGACTTTCCAGCCTAACACTGCTGCTATTGAGTTTGGCTATTCACAACGGTGTTTGAGCAGCATTAGAACAGCACGGCGATAACAGCATGTGCAACCGAAAAAGCAATCCATCACCCTCCGCGGGCAGCGCCGCTACAACGGGCGGGTGAAGAAAGGCTGCTCGGTCGGGCAAGCGCGGCGGCTGGGTGCGGTGCTGGCCGTGACCGCCCCGGCCGGCGCGATCGGCCCAGGGTTGCAGCGGCGTCGTGCGCGCGGAGCAAACACGGTGCAGGGGCCGCGCTGCTGCTCGTCACCGCGGGGGGATGCAGGGACGGCTTTGCAGCGTGCATCGCCCTCCCGAGACCTGCCGCTTCCCTCTGTTCCTGCTGGGTTTGCTGCAAATCTTGTGATTTTTAGGGAAGCTCCTTTCGGGGCGCCGGAGGGGGGGCAGATGCTGCGCCCACTGCATCCCAGCCGCCGGGGTGGGAACAGATGGAAAAGCATTGCGTTGTAAATCCAGGCCTGGTTTGGGTTTTTAAAGGTATTTGTGATATTAGGAAGCGCGTCCCACC
The DNA here is from genome assembly GCA_003342895.1 of Casuarius casuarius. NCBI lineage: Eukaryota > Metazoa > Chordata > Aves > Casuariiformes > Casuariidae > Casuarius > Casuarius casuarius. Next base: position 1,124,936 of record PTFA01000231.1, read on the forward strand.
TGGGAGAGCAACGGAGAGCTGGCGTCTGACCCAGGGGGGCGTCGGGGCTGCATCCCGCCGGGAAGGTGTCCCGCGCCGGGCTCAGCGCGGCCCAGGAACGCGGCCGCCCTGCAAAGCCTTCTTCCTCCTCCTCCTCCTCCGAGCAAAACCTTCGTGCTTCTGCCTGAACAAAAGGCAAAAGAGCAAGCACTTGGGAGCCGGCCACGTGAATAAACACAGAAAAGGCAAACACGCTTCATACCACAAATAACTCCGAAATAATGAAACAAAGAGGTAATTATCGTCAGTCAGCTGCTGTCCCGGGCTGGGAGGCGAGGCGTGAACTCGCTGTTTGCTTTGGCTGTGCCGCCGCCCCGGCAGGCACCTGCGCTCCCGCACTCCCGCGTTCCCGCACGGAGGGGCCGTGGGCTTCCCTCGCCCTTCCTCGCCTCCCCGCCGGGCTCGTGCGGAGGAAGGAGCTCCAGTGCAGCCCTCGGCTCTGGCCCTGCAAAGGACGGGGCCGCTGGGACTATTTTTGCAGCTGGTCCCGTGGGTCCCTCCACCGTGGGAGCCCCACAAAGGAGCTTCGACGCAGTCCCGCTTGTGTGGTCACCGGAGAGGGATGAGCTGGGTCGCACGAAGCCAGAGATGCTTGAGCTGAGCTGAGCCGGGGAGGGGAGGATGCTCTGGCACCCGAGAGCCTTCGGCTGCTGCAGGAAGAGCAGGGCGTTTGCACGCGCCTTCACTCCTATTCTGCATTTTTTTGCACTTCACCCTCCTGGGCAGCTGGACGTGCCAAGCCCACGTTCACAAACCTTCCCAGCCGACTTTCCTGCTTTTCACGGCGCTGCCTCTGCCCGCGGCCGCTGCGCGGGACGTGGAGCCGGTCCCTCCGCGGGGCATGGGGCTCCGAGCGGCCATCCTGCTCCAGGCAGGACGGTGCAACCGGAGGCGGCTTTTCCACGACGGCTGCAGAGCGAGGCAGGAGCAGCACTTCCCCGCGTGCAAACCTGCTGATGAGCAAAAAAGCAGCAGCAGCAGCAGGAGCGTGGGAGGCAGCCGGTCCCCGTGCGCCCGCGGCTGCCGCTGCCTGCACCGGGCAGGGCCGGGGAAGGTCAGGCAGCCGCGGAGCAGCCGCGACGCCGAGCCGGCCGTGTCGGCTCCGGGACAGCAGTTTCGGTGTTATTATACGGTATTATTCCTAAAACAATATGCAGACTGAAACTCTGCTCTTTATGAGGCTGCTCTGGGTGTGCCGAGGCCTCGGGTCTGCTCGCTGACAAATCGCAACCTATTATTAACGCCACTGCTGTTATACACGCATTTCTACAGAGCCCATCTCCCGGGCTCCCAGTTACGCTTTGTGCTTGGGTAGCACCTCGCCTTTCAGGTCCCATGCTGCTTTACAAACATGAAATCAATGCTGGAATTTTTGCCAAAGGCAAAAAGAAAAAAAAGGAGGAGGAGGAGGAGGAAATCCCGGCGCTGATGCCTCCGGTCCCTGCCTGCCGCGCTCCTGCCACAAAGACTGCAATTGTATGCGTGAAAATGCACAAAGCGTTTTAATTTGGGGGGTCTCTGGTGCTTTTAATAACCACGGGATTGCAGGCTATGGCTAAGCACCTCCGGCTGATCGCTGCTGTCATCGCAGGGAGGCCAAGACCCCGCGAGGGCAAAACCCCGCCGGAGCCTCCGACCCCCACCCCGGGCTCAGCGCAGGGATGACCCCCCCCCCCGGAGCGAGGGACGTCAGGGCCGGGGCAGGACCCAGCTCTGCCGGCAGCCGCCTCGGGCTCGGCCGGTTCGCGGGCTTCTGCACCGTCTCTAAGCCAGGCGACTCGGTTGCTCAAGCATCTTTTCCAAAAAACCTGCCAGGGATTCCTCGAGCGCGGGATGTGCCAACTCCCCAAGTATTTTGCATCATCTGCTTTAATGAAAAAACAATTAAACAGACTCTCTCCCCCTCCCAGCCTGCAGCGTTTGCTCTTCGGGCCTTCGTGGGGGCACTTTCAGGCCCTGCCGCAGGTTTTTGACCTCGCTGAAGGTGAAAATGCCGCATCCATCCCCGGGACACCCGGGAGCACCACGGCGAGCCGGCGATGGGCCCCGGCCAGCGCTGCCTCTGCCCGCCGCGCCGCGGAGGTGCCGCGTCCCTCGTTATCATGCAGGTCAAAGCTCCCTGCCATGCTCAAACAATTACATTTCATAATTAGTTGCAATTAGCCTGCTGCGGTTTGGAGGCCTCGGCGAGGGCTTTATCTGCGCGCGCGGGCTGGCGGTGCCGCGCCRGGAGAGGCAGCATCCTGCGGCCGCAGGGTTTGGAAATGCAGACGGCCACGCGGCCCCTTTCCCCGCCACGCGGCCCCTTCCACCCCTCGCTGTCCCGTCGGACCAGGTCGGACCAGCGCGGCGCTGCCCGAAGCCCCGCGTGCACCGGGACAGTGTGCACCAGCGCTCGCAAGTTTGCTGCACGTTGCACGAGGCAGCAGCATGCAAGCACCCTCCGACGGCCACGAGCAACGTAAGGAAAATAGCTTCATGCTCATCTCCTTAATCCGCAGGAACCTCGGTGAGATGCTCTGCAACGATAACCAGCTTCTCCCGGCACGGACGGGAGCGTTTCGTCGCTCCGCGTGTGCGAGCAGCCCCAGCCGCCCGCGAGCCCCCCATCCAGCCTGATACACTGCGCGGGATTTTTAATCCCTCTCTCCCCCTCCATCCCCTCGGTAAAATCCTGTGCCGTCTCCTAGCCGCGGGACAGCTTTTAGGCTGGTGGTACTCGCCGCAGCGCCCGCGCAGCGCCCAGCGCCGGGGCACCTCGTCCGTCACGGGAGGGACCAGCAGACCTCCGCTGGAGCAAGGGCACGCGGCGGCGGCGGCGGCTCCGGTTAGACCACAGCCCGCGTCCTGGGGCCGAGGGCGTTGCAAGCTCCGTGCAGACGCGCTTCGGGGCATACGAAGGCCACGCGCAGCCCTTGCTGTCGCAGTCGCAGCTGCAGCCGCCCCRGGAAAGAGGGAGAGAAGGAGCATCGCGGCCGCTGCGCCCGGTCACTGAGCTGATCCCCCGCACCAGCGGCTGCCGCCGCAGGAGCCGGTGCAGCTTTGCCGAGCAGACGCAAACAAGGTTTTTGACATTTTTAAAAGCCAGAAGAGGAAAGAAGCTTTTCGACCAGACATCTCTGGAAAAATCCCAAACGCTCAATGCCGACTCGTGAGGCACGGGCGTTTCTTGGTGCATCCCGGGGGAGTCGTGGGGGGGAAGAGCCCTGGAGCAGCAAAAACACTCCCAGGTTGCAAACACATTGCAGCTGGTGGGAGCTGTCACCCACCTACCTGCACAGGGCCATTCCCCCCCCGCAAAAATTATGCACTTCTGAAGATTTTATTCCTATATAATTTAAAGCAAAAAAAAAAAAAAAAAGGAGACATTTCAATGAAATACTCAGATTTTTTTTCAGTCACCCTGGCCATCTCTGAGCCACAGGATCGAAGATTAAGGAGCAGCCAAGCACGTTTCATACCCCAGCTTTTGCACGGCAGCCCTGGCAGGCTGCTCCTGATCACAGAGCCAGCCGAAGCAGAGGGGTCATTGCTCCAAAATTAGCAGCTCGTTGTCCCCCCACAGCCCCTTCCAGGTGCAGGACGGGTCACACAATCCTCGCTTAAGGCCTTGGGAGCAATGAACAGGCTGTGGATCGGTCCAGGCAGGTGCATTGGATGCGTCTGGCTGCAGCCGCCGGCTTGGGAGCTGGGGACAAAGCTCGTCCTGGCCGGCGGCCGCTCGGCTCAGATGCGCCCCGACGCGCGGCGGCACCGCGGGATGCTCGCGTCGGCTCATCCCAGCTGCTGCCCAAGGGCAGAGCTGCTGTGCTGCCYGCACATCACCCTCGAACATGCAGCGAGCCGGAGGAGGATGAGGAGGGTCCCCCCTTCCCTGCACCGAGCTCGCTGGCCGGCGCGCGTCGGGGCAGCGAGGCAGGGCGAAAGCTTGGCCCGACTTTCTCAACCAGGGGATTTTGCAATCGGCGTCAACGGGGCCGGGGTTTCACCGCAAAGTCAGCAGGCCGCTATCCGTCAGTCGCCCCCGGAGCGAGGGCTGCAGGACCGGTAGCTAATTAATACCCGCTCGGTTGTGTAAACCCCAAAAGACCACATCTGTGCAATGCTGGTGCCCCTTTGCCCGGTGAAACCAGCCTCGGCACGGAGTCAAAGCAAAGCTATCCCCGTTGCACGCGGCGGGGGGGGCAGTTGCGGGGGGCACCGAGTCGCGCTCCCCTCCCGGCCTTTGGGGCAAGCCGCGTCCGGCCAGGTCAGAGCTCCGGGACCGAACCGACGAGCAGCTCCCTGCCCRAGACCTATCACAGCGATAAGCCCAATAAAGAAAAACAAGTCCGATAAAGCTAGTTTTCAATCTGCAAATTAGATAAGCCRGGGTGACCGAGCCTGGGTATAAAGCGCGGCAGAGGCCCTGCTGGCGTGCTCGGGCTGCCGGGGGGTCCCGCTCCCCGCGGCTGCGTATTTCTGCAGGAGCAGGATGCAGCACCCGTGACGACCCCGGATCAGGAGGCGTCGGGGACTCCCGCGTATCGCAGCCAGCCGCTGCCGCGCGCAGGGTCCCGGTGAATACGGTGCAGCYGGAGCTGGAGCCAGCCCGGGAGCCCGCCGCGAAGGCACACACAGCATGGAGCCACACGTGAGCACAGCAAGAGTCTTGCTGCAGCCAGAGCGGTTCCCATCTCTGCATGGCTGGAGCCGAATTTTGAGATGCTGTTACGTGCAAATACTTCCACCTGCCATCGAGCAAGAAGCAGCGAGCTCGTTTCGGGTCCCTGAGCCCCGGGTCRCGCAGCTGGCTGAGCACTTCCCCAGGTAACAGGCTGCCCCGCGGTATCGCCGCCACGGTGCCACTGCCACCTGCTGCCACGCGCCGCGATAGCAGCACCCTGTCACCACCGCGGCCCTGGGGCACCGGGAGAGCTGGGCATCCCCGAAACGTCGCCGCGCTGGAGCCCGCGTTCGGCACGGCGAGGACCCGCGGCTCGTGGTGCAAGAGCAGCGACCCGGGACGCGGCTTGTGCAGCCTCTCACCTCCGCGGCGAGGCAGCGCGTGGGCTGATCCTGCCATGAAGCTGGGCGCGAGCACACGGCGAGGGGCAGAAACGGGGCAGGAGGAGGAGGAGGAGGAGGAGGAGGAGGAGGAGGAGGAGAGCCTTGCTCAACCGGAGGGGACAGTGGCAGGAAGGGCCACACGGCCGGTTCCCACCGCTTTGGAGGCGCCGGTGGTTGCAGCATCGTCGGCACCGCAATTTCCCCTCGGCGCGGGCAGCAGCCGCCTTTCCGCATCGCTTGTTTTCCCTTGCAAAAAGCACCCTTCCACCAGCGTCAGCCAGCGTTTAGCAGCGCATCGTACCGAACAGCGCGGTAGCGAGGACGCTGCCCGCGCTGCTGGGCTCTGCTTTCCAGGCAAAAGGGCTGTTAGCTGCATAAAACAGCGCTCTCCGCGCCCGCTGGGGATTTCTGCTCTATCCAAACCCAGCCAGACCCCTTTTCCCATGAAAATGCATCTTTGAGGCACGTGAGCGGGAGTGCCTTGCCTGCAAAGAGACGCTTTTAAAATGRTTGTTGCTTAGCCCAAAGATCGTTTGTGCAACTTAGTCTCCCTCCACGACACGAGGCATCGAAGATGCCCGGCGCCGCCGCCCCGTCTCGCCGCCACCGCCCCGGGAGGAGGCACCTCGCAGCCAGCTCTGGTTTCAGCCGGGACTCAGATTTGCCTGGAGTCCTGGGAGTGCTTTTGCTTTTTCTTTTCTTTCTTTTCCTTTTTTTCATTCCCAGGTCAGGCGGTTTCCACTCGCTGATAGCATCAGCGTGTTTGCTCCAAGATCACCTGCACAAACACGATCCGGGTGCAGGGGGCAAGGTTCAGGAGTTGAAACCCGCGCCGCGGCGTGCATGTGTGCGAGCGCGCCCGCCAGCCAAAGCCCTGCTCCCTCCCTTCTCATTACRCCGCGCTATATTAACAGATAATAGCTGTACATTTAAGCAAATTATCTCAAATAAAAAGGGGACAATAATTACACTGTTTGTTTTTGCTCCTTTCATTGCTGGAATTATTTCTTTGTTTGCCTAGAGTTAAATATTAGCGAGAACCTTTATGCACTCATGTCTGCTCGGTTCTCTTTTACTGTTTTAAACCAGCAAGAGTCAGTAAAAGTTTGGGCAAATATTAGGTTTGGCAGAGTTTGCTGTTTGTATCAGGAAACCGATTGGTGTTATTGATTGACAGATGTGACCAAATGTTTAGAAAGTCTGTCCTCGATTGGATTCTGCTAGGTGTTTCAGCAAACAGCCCTAATACAAGGCAAACAGAGTTATTGGAAGAAGTACCAGCTTGTGTTAGCACAGCAAACCGAGGCCTGTGCAAACAGCTTAAAAGAATCTGGCCACCTTCACATAACCTTTGATGTAGGTATTGATCCTCCTGAAGGTGGCAAAAAGTTTGCACAGGGAGCAGATTGAGTGGGATCAGATATATATAAACACGGGGAGAATGTAAATGTTATCTTTAAGCTACACTGTCGGTTTGGTAATGGATGTCTGTTTGGAATTTATCTTCTCCCAAATCTCTAAATCCATGCAGCAATAAAAATTAGTAATAACTTTTAGATAGACTGCCTCCTCAGTCTCTCGCCTCCCCGATAAGCGCAGTATCAGGCATCTGTAATTCTTGCAAGCCGGAGACTTGCAGCAAGCAGAAACCCYGGCCGGAGACCGCCGGGGACCCGAAACGCGGCAGCCCCCGCGGCCCCCAGCCCCAGCGCGGCACCGGGCACCGGGCACCGGGACAAGGCACCCGTCCAGCCCGCACGTGCGATTACCCCGGTGCGGCGTGGGGAGCAGCTCCGCATGCACCAGTGACCGTTCATGCATCTAAATACCATCTGCGGTGACAATTACCACAAGCACACATGTAATCAAGGTAATTACACACACAAATTAGGCGTGTGATTGCATGGGCATTTCTGTGACTTTTTTTTTAAGTTAGGCCTCTAAAAACTAAAATAGATTCCAAGTTATGCTTTAAATTATCTGCCCATCTGGCTATAGCGGCCAGTAACGACTGTTTATAGTGAAAGATATTAAACAGACACTGTTGATAGATGGGTTAATCATTGCAGGAGAGGAGAAGGGATTGTTTTATGCCCGCGTATTGACCCACGATACATAGTAACTAATGATGTGTTTGAACACAGACAGGTAACAACCCGCTTTTTGCTCTAGAAGCACCTCCTAATAAAAATTGCAGTGTACACATTGTAAGAACGTATCTGGTGAATCATCACCRCAGCGCAGCGGAGTGATGGACTTAAATAAAGCCCTGATTAATCATTAAGCCYGAGGAGCACACATTTCAATTGCACCGGACCCGGGAAGAGCTGGCAGGGGCAGCGGTGCCCCAGGCGTGCCCGGCCCCGGCCGCTTCCCAGCGACTCCGGGGAAAAACGAGTTAGGCCCAAGCTGACGAATGCACTGCACGAGCGAGATTTACGACTCTGCTTTCGGAGGAGCGACCCATCCTTGCTGTCGGAAAATGCCACGCCGCTAGATCCACCGCCGAGCACCCGGCCGGGCGGCCACTCCTGCCCCTTTCCCTCCTCGCCCCGAAATCCTGGTTATTCAGTTAGGAAGCACCACTCTTTGCTGGAACAACGTATACAGTGCAAGCAAAAAAGCCGTTAGCACTGCCATCTCTTAAGAAAAATCAGCATTACTCTTTAATGCCAGGCCCTGCTTTGGGGCGATAGCTGCRATTGCAGCAGCTTAGGAAGCCAGCTGCAAAGCAAAACGCCTCTGGAAGGCAACCCGGCRCGTACCTCCCTGCAGCAGGATGCTTTGCTTCCGAAACCGCCCGCAAGCTCCTTTGGTGCCTGCCGAAACCCTCCCAGGCGGCGCAGACCAGCCGCGGAGCAACACACCTGTGCTGCCTCCAGACCCGCTGCCCGGCGCGGATCTGCCCTTGCCCGTGAGCGAAGCCCTTCTGGCCTTGCTTCTCTCCGGATGTGCAATGCAGGCGCTTATTTTCAATACTAATTCCCAATAATTGGGGCCAGAGGAAGGGCTCGCGGAGGTGCCGGGGCCTTCGGCCTCGCGTTGCAGCTCAGCCGGCCGCTTGACACCCCCGCCGCCCCATCTCCCGCGGAGGGGACCTGCGAGGAGCAGCGGGGCTGCGCCCGAGCAGCGGGTGCCTGGGGGCTGCTGGGGTTTGTTTGCACGACAGCGGYGCAGCAAAAGGCAACGGGAACCTTCCCCTGCTCCTCACCTCGCTCCTCCTCGGCAAACACGGCGTGACTTGGCGGCCGTTCCCTGGAGAAGAGCAAACGCCGGMGCTCAAGACACCGGGGGAAATTCCTGGGCAGGGCGCGCTTTAATAGAGGCTCTTGTGCTTTTAGCACGAAAGCAGCCGTCTCGGGGAGGTGCCRTGCAAGGCCCGGGCACCCGGGTCCGCACTGGGAGAGCCGAGGGAGGAGAAAAGATGCATTGCGAATGCATCGCAGCGGCAGCGGGGAGCAATACGGGTGCTGAGGCTGCCCTAGCAGGTCTGTTATAAATCCAATTTACATGGGTTTAGCGAAAAACTAAGGCAGAAAGAGAGTTTGCGCTGCACTGGATGGTGCTATAACATTTCCTAATCTGGAGCAATTTTAGCTTTCTGGCCATTTCTGGAGCAGCAGAGTTCCCGCAGCAAAAATAAATAGAGGGAAGGTTATTTAAACGCTTGCTTGGAGTATTAAAGCCTCCGGAAAGTTCAGGCCGCTCCCAGTGCTGCTGTAACCCGCAGAGGCCTCGCTCAGCCCCTGCTGGGTCTGTCACCGGGGCAGAGCAGGGAAGCCGCCCGTGGTCCCCTTGTCCCCTCGCGGACCTGCCGCGCTCCGGCCCCGGCCAGCGAGAGCTCCACGGCACAGCGATGGCCTGGGGCCGCAGCGCTGGGTGCAAAACCCACGGCAGAGACCCTCGCGCGGCCCTGCAGCCAGCCCACGGGCTGGGATCAGGGAATCGGCTGCAAAGGGTGAATCGYGGTAATCTTTTCCACACGGTTACCTGACTTACGTATGCAATTTTGGTAATTGGGCATGCAAATTAGCCAGCCAATTATGCCTGTATTTTGCTAACAGAATTTGCACGGCCAATTCCCTGCAAATTTGAGCCAAGAGTGCTCCCAGCTGCCTGCGCCCGCTGGCACGGAGACCTCTGCCCTCCCGGCACCCACCTCTGCTCCTGGTGAACCCCCTGCTCTCGCTCCAGCCCGTTCCAGCATCTGGACTCCTACCCTGCAGTTTGGAGGCACAGAAAGGGGAGAGGGAAGAGAAAACCGCCCCAGGTGCCAGGGCCGGTGTCCGACGCCGAGAGGGCTGTGTGCTGCCTKTGCACCCAGACGCACACGGCCTCCAGCACCTCCTGCAACTCACAACATCGGTGAGATGTTCGATGCTGAAGCTTCATTTTCTTCACCCAGACTCCAATGAATAGAAAATGGCAGGAGCCATAGGAACATATTTATCCCRAGAGATATCAGAAAAGTAGCAAAAYGGCAGAATATGAATTGAATCCCCGCTATAGTCCGCAATCGCTGCTTATAGCTGCCTTCCGAAAGGTGGCTTGTAATTATCCTGTTTTGCCATATAGCAACAACTTATTACTGGAATAATGAGTGAAAATAAACAGCAGGAGCATTCTGCTACTTCCGCGTCAAACCGCACTCAGTCTGCATTGTGCAGCGTTGTCAATCTGAATTTACAATACTCCAGCTATAATGGAACAATAATTTATTCATTTGTGCGCTTTATGTTCTCAAAATATCATGCGTGCGTTAATTAACGTACGGCCTGACAGGTAGGTCTTTTAAAGGCTTTTTCTGCAGGTGGGTGAACGGAGAGCGCGAGGGCAGCRCAACAGCAGTGCTCAAACCTGCAGGTTCCCACCTTGCTTTTGCAGGGAAATTCCCCTCTGTCCCCCAGGGAGCCAAGCAAATCTCGCACCTCTGGGTGCACATGCATCGTGCTGGGTTTTTGGGAGGACCAAGCATCGCCCCACTAAATGCCCGGCAAAAGCCGTTTCTGGGTGAAGCAGCCCCAAACCTTCCCCGCGTGCGGTGCAGCGGCGAGCGGGGGGAGCCAGGYGCGGGGCAGGGGCCGGGCTGCGCGGCCCGGGAAGCACCATCGGGCAGGCGGGAGGCGAAGCCGGTGCCTCGGCACCCGAGATGTCACGGGCCCTTACGCCGGAGCGAGCAAGCTGAGCCCTCGGCTGCTCTGTGCAACCCCCAAATAATGGAAAGGGTTTAAAAGCAAACAAAACCCAAGCACAAAAGATGGCAATCCGGTTAAAACAGAGCAGGAGCAAGACCCGCTTCGCCGTTTCCCAAGCAAGGCACTGAGCGGGGAGCGCTTTCTCCCAGGGAAACCCGTGGCTGATTCCCTCCGAGCCACAAATATCGCCCCGGGGGACGACCGAGCCGCGTTTTACAGCAAAARCCCCAAACTGCTCGTTCTGGCAACTTCCATCAGCCGAAAGCACCACGTTCCAGCAAAGCCTGCGGCACGAGCAGAGCTTACCACCTCCAGCGGGGAAAAAAGCAGCTGAATTTACCTTTCTGTCTTTATTTCCCTTCCAAACACTTTCATCTTTAGCACTGCTGATGGATGCGGCATCGGCCCCGCAGCTGCGAGGTGACACAAAATCCCTCCSTAAAAACGCTTTGCTGCAACAGCAGCCGCTCCGCTTCCCCGGAGGGATCCGCCGTCGTCCCCGCACACGTAACCGGCCTTCTCCCGCCAGCAGCACAACCCTCTTTAGGGTTTTCTCCTGGAAAAAAAAAAATGCAATATCTGATTAGCTCCTGCTCATCCCAGTTGCCACTGGGGATGCTTTAAAGAGGGTTTGGGACCACCCCAATCTCACAGCCCTGCCAAACGTGGCAGACCTGGCACGACTGCAAAATTCAGATGGCCTCARAACTTTCCAGCTTTCGGTGATTTACTGCGTGCTCTCCGCTGGATTACAAAACCAGGAAAGGGCTCGCGAGCGCAGGAAGCCGAGCAGCCGCGCTTGCCCGGAGCACAGGACCGCGCACCCCGACGCACGCGTCTCCCGGAGAGGCTCCGTGCCCGTTACCTGCGGTTTTGATGCAAGAACGTCCTCGAGCGTGCTCTCGCCGAAAYGCCGCGGGCTGGTGCTTCGGCAGCGGGGAAGGAGCCCTGAACAGCTCCAAAGGGTCAAAAACACTTCAGGGGTGAAAATGCACCGTCCGCTTCCCATTCCCCACGGCTTTTCCCGTGGGAGGGAGCCGAGGGCGGTGCTGCGCAAGCAGCCTGCCCAGCCCCGCACCTCCCACCCCCGCGCCTTCAGAGCCCAGATTTAGGCCCAAGCCTAAGTTTTTACTCTGGAAAAAACTGGAATCGAGCACCTCAGGCTACGGGGTTTTGAGTGACGATGTTAATAGAAAGGTCTCCCAGCTCTGCACCGGGATGGAGAAGCGGGAGCATGGAGGAGCCTGGGCACCGCCGCGGGAGCCGACCCCGGCGCTTCCCCGCAGGCAACCACTGCCCGGAGCCGCGCTGCCCGCTCCCACCGGCCCCACCAGCAGCAAGCCAAAGCCGAGCCTTTCCTCGCTCTTGGCATTCCTCCTTAACGGGAACATTTTTTTTCCAAGGATTATATAATAATGCATATTTATGAGACAACCATGGATCAAGAATACTGATATTTAAAAGACGCAATTATCTTTAAAAACTTTGGCGTTATTTTCATGCTAATGGATACAATGTTTTAAAGCAAGCTAATTGGCGTGCCAGTCACTGGGCTCAGTTGCCTGCTCATTACAACTCCTGCATTTCCTTATAAGCAAATTTAAAAGCAGGCTGCTACTCCAGGCTTTAAGAATTTGGCCTCCAAGGAATTCGTAGCTTCTTGTGCCATACAATGAAAAACAAGGCTTCCTAGACACCAGTGGCATCAATTCTTCGTTAGAGGAAACACCCTTCTGCTTTGATTAGAAGACCCTGAACGTCAGATTAGGGGGAGAAAAGCAGAGAAAGTCTTTTGTAGCACCAGCTACCGCCAAAGATAATTCATAACGAGCTGTATTCTGAAATGCTAATTAATATTGTGAATTCAACCAGAAACAGGACTATCCCTAAGAAAAATCTAACCGTGACGCGGCGAGGTCTCCGGGGGAGGCGGCTGCGAGGCCCCTGCCGCGGCGGCCCCCCCTCGCCCCCCTCCCTCCACCCCAGCCTTGCTCCAGCCCATTACTCCCAGCGCGCCGGGGAAAACAAGCCCAAGGAGAGCTCTGAAAGTACCAGCCAAATCATTGCTTTGGCTGATGCGTGGGGAAGCGTAATTGGCTTTAGCTTTATCAGCGCAGATTTGATTATTTAAAAGATTTTTTTTTTTTTTATGGAGTAATTATGTTCTGCCGAATTAGATTTCATTAAACAATGCAGCCTTGATGACAGAAACAAATACATTATTAATTTTATAATCCGGCAGCTATTCCATTCAATTTGCAGTATCAATAAAGAGGTTTGCAGCAGCAGCACAGACACGTGCGTGCGGCGATGGGCCGTGCCGAGYGCGAGGGCACCGGCGGGGAGCGTTCCCGGCGGGATGCACGGGCGGGATGCACCRGCAGGGAGCATTCCCAGCAGGATGCATTCCCGGTAGGATGCACCAGCCGGTGGGAGCCTCTCCAGGCAACAGCCAGGACGCGAGGGCACTGCTGTGCTCCAACACCGGCATCACAGCATGTGTCGGGGGACCTTGGTCTACTGCTCAAGGCGTYGCTGATCTCGGAGCCGGCTCCTCCCACTCATCCTTTCTGTCCTAAACCCCCACGGCTGCCCGCAGCGCTATGAGCCTACGTGGTATCGGCATAAAACCCAACGATTTCATAAAGCTGCTTGAACGTTAATGAAAAAATGGAGCACGCTATTTCAGCCTAATCCCCTCTGTAACRAAGCGCACTATGTATAGGCCTGGTTTAAGAACTGGCCAAGAGGCGCCCCAGCTGCTTTCCAGCTCAACTCCTAGTTTAAATGACACGCTTTCAAGCAAAAAGCGAGCGGGGAGGCACGCAGAGCYACAGGCTCCCCGGCCCTCCGCTCGGGCCAAAGGCAGCACCACGTCGGGCTGGAGCATCACACAAAATATTGCAATAGGAAACGAGAGCAAGCGCGAGAAGCGCAGCCTCCACGGAGGCCAGGCACCGGGGCTCCACGCAGGAGCGGGCAGGCGGGAGCCCCGTTTGCATGGCCGATCGGGCGGGAGCAGCGAGGGGGATGCGCAGAGGACAGCGCTCGTCACCTGCAATCACCACCCTCCGCAATCCCAGGCAGCCRAGGCAGGAAGCTCGGCACTGCCTGCGCACGGCTTTCCCGCGGACAGACCGACCCCGGGACAGACGGCACGCAGGGGCGGCCGCAGGCAGCTCCGGAGGCCTTAAACCAGTGGCAAGACGGATTCATTTCACACCAGGCTAAATGAAAAGTCGCCAGGTTTAGCAGAAGCCCAGCACTTAGGTTTAGCACRTCTGAAGCGCTCGCTGTTGGGGATACGAGGTTGAGCCCGGACAGCCTCGAGCGCTAACAGACCCTGAGCAATTGCCAATGGTTCTCGCGTGCTCGCAGCGCGTGGCTGGCACATGCACACGCGTGCACGCATGCACGCACCCATGCACATGCATRCACACACGCCATGCACACGCGTGCACGCACCCGCGGTCCCTCTCCCGCAACCCCGCGGGCCCGAGGCCGAGCCCCGGTGCCCTGCCGCGGACCTGGGCATTCCTGGCGAAACCGCTGCTGGAAGAAACCGAGGCACTTAAATTACATATTAATTTGATTTTCCAGACGGTTTCTAGGAAATGTTTTCAATCAAGAAGTAAATTCAGATTGTAATAAAATATTACATAAATATTTACATCAGCCCTGGCTTTACTTTAAAAGGAGGGATTTTTTCCCTCTTGCACACGCTGCCAAAGTAGTTAGCTGGCAGGGCTGTGAAAAAACAAGGTCTGAGAGTCACTTTTTCCCCTAGCAGATCCATCACCGTGTGATCAGAAGGTTTATTTTTCCCATGTCTCCCCAAATTCCGTCGTTTCCCTCTCGGAGAGGCTCCACGTGCATCCGAGCGCTCGCCGCCCAGGTAAGGCGCAGGCACCGCTATTTATACAAATGAGATGGGGGAGGAGGGGAGGGAAAACATCTTCAAAGCTGCAGCACATTAAAAGGAATTTATTAGATGTGTTGTGTGGGCAGGATGCCAGCTAAATTTAATATGGATCTATATACAAAGAAACTGTCTAGTTACACAGAATGAATATTTAATCATGGACGGATGAAGCAATTTCACAGAAGTAATTAAAAGCAGGCTTTGTTTATTGCTAAAAGTTATAGCTACCCTATTGACCCGGCGCTGAAGTTCTCCTGCCATATTGAACATGTTACCTGCTGATATTATGTTATTAAATGGGGATTAAGACTATTTTTTTTCCCTTTGCAGATAAGAGCTCTTAAGCTATCTTGTCTGTTTGTGCACAGAGGAGGGGGGGGCAAAAAAAAGTCTCGCGGTGGAAAAAACAAGCCTGCGTGAATTAGCAGGGTTAGGAAAACAGCCRTACCTATGCGGGGAAGGCAGAACACGATGAATCAATTAAACGCTAAACAGATTATTTTGAAGCCGGTACGTACTTACTGCGCTTTCCGTGAAAAGCGACTTAAAACCATCCATCGGCAGCGGCAGGAGCCCACCGGGGCCGGGCTGCCAGAAAGCTCCCTGCGGCTTTGCTGCACACCGGCCGTCGTGCACGGGCACCGCGGGCTCCGCTTTGCCGTGCAAAGGTGACATGTACCAGTACCGCTCCGATAAGCACGTCAGTGTCACCCGTAGCAGGTATCTCCAGGCAATGGTGCACCAGAAGAAATAGCTTTTATCTGACTCCTGCAGACAACCCAATAACATCCACCCGAAAGCAGCCCCGGGGAAGGGTCAGGRCCAAAACGGGCTTGGAAGCAGCCAGCTCCAGCCCGTGCAGCACCTGCGATTCCTGGCGGGGAGGAGGATGGGAAAATAAGGGAGAAATTCAGCGCAAGCCTCCTCTTCCTCCCCGACCGGAGCGCGGCATCACCGAGTCCATGCTAATAAAGTCACCTGAGCAAGCGCCTCGTTGTTTAACGAGCTGCTTAATGAAGAAACGCAYCCGTGGAGGCCGGGGGCCGGTTAGCAGTGCGGCGATGAGCCGGGGCGCAGGGATGCAACGYGCCCTTCGGTGCCTCTCGCAGCCCCCGTCCTCCAAAGCTGCCCCCAGCTTCGGCACGGCTTCGGGAACGCTTGCAGAGCCGACGCGAKCCTGAGCAGGGCCGTGGCCTCCTGCGGAAAGAAAGCAGTGCTGTGAAGTGACATCCTATCTGCAGAGCCGAGAGCAAGCTTTGGGGGTTTTTTTTGTTGTTGTTTTTTTAAAAAACAGAAAAATAACAGTGGTTTTCTAATAGCAATAAACAAAATTGCTGCTATTAATACCAAACAGCTTCAACGCCAAACTGCTCCTTGGGACACTCACTTCGCTGAAGACCATAAGATAAACTAAAACTCAGGGTGCAAAAGACTGGAAAAACAAAAGAAATGGAAGTTATTACCAAAGCTGGGGAAACACAAGGACGAGGAAACACATCTGAACGGAGAAGGCTTAAAACGCGGCTGCCTTTCAGAGCGCCCACGTGGGCCGGCAGGACTCCTGGGCTCCCTGCGGCCGGTCCACCCCTGCCTCGTGGCTGCGCGGCCGTTCCCACCCCGACGGGCTGCTGGTGAGCCACGAGCAGAGGCGGCTACTACTATTTTATCCTGCTTTGCATGATGCTATATGACAGAGCAAATTGCCAGCTTGTGAAAACACAGACCCAGTGTATTTAGGTCAACAGGACATGGTGGGACCCGACCAGCCAACGCTGCCATGCGCCCGCCGGCAGCCCGGCTCGAAGKGCTCCAGCAGCTACCGGGGAGCAGCTCTTCCTACCACCACCTACCGCCGCTTTCCAAAGTTTGGGAGAGTCCATGGAACAAAATAAAAGCCGGGGTGATGACATTTATGAGCGCTAAGATCTTAAAGGAAGAAAAATATAGCACTATGGATGAAGGCTTTGAACCAAATTTTTRTAAAAAGTTGGAATTCAGGCCAAGGGCTGCTCAGCTGGAATATTAAGGAAATTCGCACCCTTTACTAGCTCCATTTTTGCTACGGGAGGACGCCTAAAGACACTTTAAACTACACAGATGTATGTATCTTATATACATACACACATCACATATATACACATATATATTTTTTGTATTTTAAATATATCTTTATGTACATTTATTCTTATGTATATACACATATATACGCACACATATACCCCCACACACACATGAAGGGAAAGTTTGACTCTGCATTCAACCCACATCTATCTCCGCGTTAACGGTGGCCCGTGCCACGCAGCAGCCCGGCTGACCCAGGACGCTTTCCCAACAAATCCTTCTGCTGCGCCACGTTAACTGTTTAACAGCTCTGCCAAATAAAATTGCAATATCATGCCGAAATGGTGATTGGTCATGGGTCGCTACGCTGCTTACCTGCAGCCCTAAACGCAGCATTGAATCACGCTTAAAAGCACTGTGCCTGCACCCGACAGACACCGCAGGGGCTCTCGCTGTTTTCCTGCCTTTAGCATTGCTCTGGCCACGCTGCTGCAGCCCTGCAAGCTGAGCCGAGTTGCACGGCTGAGGACACGAGACGTCGGCACTCGGCAAGCGCCGTTCCTCCAGGATTGTTCCCAGCTCCGCGCCCAAGGCTTGCGCCTCGCACGTCGCTGCCACAGAGYGATGGCTACGTGGTTATCCCCAGGCAAAGCCCAGCCAACGCTGCAAAGTGGCAGGTCACACGTGCAACTGCTGCACCGTGCCAGGGGCCTCCATGGGGCCGGGCTCCATTGGCAGGCGTTGCGCACCGTCACCCATGGGTGTGCAACACCTAAACGTCACCAACCTGAAGTCAGCTCCGATGGCTGCGACACTGCGGAGTTAGCAGCATTCGTGTGGCCTCGCCAGCCCATCCCAAGTACGGGGGCTTTCCCGGCATCCCTCCAAGCCCCGGAGAGCAGCAGCACGGTCACCGCTGGTCCTCACCCAACCRTGCATGACAGCCGCTCTGCCGGGCATTGCACCGGCACGGGCCAGCACCAGGTGCTGCGGAGAAGGTCCACAAAGCGCTGGCCGAGGACGGTGGTGACGTGCCCCTGGGACACGGCAGGGCGAACACATGCCCTGGAGCACGAGCAAAGGCTGGCGATGGCCGGTTCTCCCGAGGTCGACGGGACCGCGCTGCAGAGAGGCTCCTTCCAGGGCAGGAGCTGCCCTGACCCCGCRGGTAGTTATCTTGTTCATCCTGCGTGTTAACATCAGCTCATCTGCACAGAAGAAAGGAAACGCAAATCACGGAATGTAATTAAGATATGAATTCTGATTTGCAGGAGGAAGGGGGAAAACACGGCCTCTCAAGGTCAAAAAACAAACCGAGACAAAAGTATTATCTCCAGTGCTGCACAGCTGATTGCATCATCTGCATATGAAATGAAATATAATTAATATTTGGCACGCACAGACCGTTGCTGAACTCCTCTCACCCCCGCCCTCTCTTCTTCATTAATCTCTTAGTAACATCCAGAAAGTTGCATGTGGTAATAAAACACCGAGAACCATCTCTAGTGATCTGAATTGGAGATAAATCTATTCTCTTGTCAGCAAGCCTAGAAGGCAGAAACTGTAACTTCCCCAGGAGTCAGCGACCTAGCTTGCAACAATTTGCTTAATTAGAAGAAAACAATATTTTTCACTAAATTGGGTGGCTAATGTATATCATTATAATCTGCCAAGGAAGCGGCTTTGCCCTTATCCAACRTGCCAAGACGACAGCTGAACGTCGTATTTACCTAGAAAGTATCCCTCAGCCCTGCGTTAAAGAGGATGAGAGACAAATTACGCCTTCGCGTTAATGGCTGATGATTCTCTCCCCGCGTGTCTGGAGGCCTCTTAGGTCTTACTTCTCTAAGACATAAAATAATCATTTGTCCCAGGTATATTTTTCATCAACCCCATAAAAACTTCCAGTTGATGTTAATGGGGGACGAGTTTATCTCCAGCGGGTCCCAGACAGGCTCCTACCAAGGATACCCAAGTACCCATTAACGGTAAGACGTAACAGGGCGTGCGTTAGAGCACAATAAAGACATCCCTCGTTGAGCCGGAGTGATYGCACTGCTGATTACAAGGGATACTTGTAAGCAGTTGGATTTTGAAGGTGGATTGGGCAGGGGGAGGGTGGCATTGCACAGAAACACAGAAGGGTGCCCAAAACTCCAGTTCTGTGCACACCAAACGTCTCATTTACAGAAATGCATCCTCAGAAGGAAGCTCCTGAAAGGAGCGGGGAAACTGCACCAGCTCCACCCCAAACACTCAGATGCCCATAAACCTTTGGGCACGAACGTGCCAAGATGCACGAAACGCCCCAACACGAGTGCTGAGCGAGCAAGAACTGCAGGGCTGGGACCAGCTTACTCTTAAGTTTGATGTCAAATACCATCATCGTTACCCAAATGCCCACGTAACTTGGCTTGTCCGGTCGGGTCTAGAGATTGCAGCTCAAGTGCAGAGCCGGGGGGGACGACGGGCTGCAGCGAGGAGCAGCACGCGGGCGGTCAGCAAACGCGGGGCGCCCAGCGGAGACCTCCCCTGCCAGCAGAAGAGCCSATTCCCCCCGTGACATCAGCTGCCTCTTTTCAACGCATCAGATCATCCGACATCTAGCAGGGAGAAGATAGAGGTGGCAAACAAAAATAGACAAAAAGCCTCTGCGCAAGTTCTCAAATTCTCCAGCAAATCCTCTGTTGGGCTCCACAGCACAGAACGGGGTGACGTCCACGTGACCTTCAGCACTAAATCCTGAATTTCTGCACAGATTTGGCTTAATGTGAACTTTAGCAGATCTCATTAATATTCCCCCAGCGTCTCAAACTCGAGCACCGTTGAGTGTTACCTTGCGTTCGGTGTTCCCTTGTGTGGAGACCCTCTGCGCTAATTAGAAACCTTCCCCAAACACATGCAGAAGCCAGCTTTTTCCCAGGCTGCAATTTTTCCACCTCCTCTGCCTTGGCTTCGCCCCCACAACCCACCCTCCCCTTGCACCTTCCCCAGCATACGCTGGTGCRCCTCTCAAACTGGAAAATGAATCGCAACTAGCCCCATACCTGAAAAATCCCAATTCCTGCAGGAAATCGGCAGCCTCAAAGCGCTCCCGGGAGTCAGAGGGTGACGGTGCTCCAGCGGGGAGGGAGTTACCGGGGTCTGCTGGCTTCGGGGCACGCTGCAGCCCTACCACGTGGGGCAAGGCTGGCCGCGCTGGACCTTGCCCACGTTTTGAGCCACGAGCTGGATTTCAGTCTGGCTTCCTCATAGCTGAAGCAGGTCCAGATCTGATGTTTCTGTTCAGGTTTTGGCTTTCACAGGGCCTGATTTCATTACATCTTTCCCTTCTCTTCTTGTAACTTTTATTAGCCCAACAAAAACATTTGAGGTTTGGAAAACACCAGTGTTCGCTGTGGCACAGATCTCAGCAAGGAGACCACAATTCCCCAAAGCTTACTTTTAACTGCAGCTCACAGCTCAGAAAATAGGGCCAAATCCTTTCGACGCTGATTGCTCACTTCTCTTCACGAAACCAGTCAAGATCCTGTTTGCCCGCTTGTTGTTTATACCCCCGTCCTGCATTTACAGCCTATACTGGGCTAATCTTGTAGCGTGCGAACTGGGCGCGTTTCCTTGCAGAAGCTGGTGTTTAACCAGCACCTTGCAGGCTATCAAACCCCGCCGCTGGTGCATCGCTCGGTGTTCRTTTTTGGGCAGCGTGCAAAAGCAGGGCTTGTTGCAAGTAGATGAAAATCTCAGCGCTGGATATTTTGGGCCAGATTTGCAGCCAGCCTTGGTCTGGCCCCAGTTTTTAAACACCCGCTGTGCAGACACCTGCAAGGTGCGGACGCAGCCCAGCTCRGGCAGAGGTGCCCGATCGCCCGCGGTGCACGCCAGCGACGGCACGCAACCGCAGGCAGGTCCTCTCCCCAAACAGGGCAGAGGGACTTCTCTGCKGGAGAGGGAAAGGGAGAGGAAGGGAGGTCTCCGAATTGCTCTCTGCAGAACGGGGACTGCCCGGGGCTGATCCCGTGCGCAATCCCGGACCAAGACGCTGCGAGGGAGCTGCTGCAGCCGTTCGCAGGCAAGAGTCTGGGGCGGTAATGGAGACCAGCTGAACCTGAGTCATCGCCATCCTGTTGATGCAAAAGCAAGCAAACATCGTGCTGAGACGTGTAAACAGGCACCCGTCCCGCGGGAGGCCGTCTTTCCACCCGCCGAAGCCTCAGCCGCGGCCCCGCGTCAGGAAAGGGGGGACGGCTGGAGASGGGGCCAGGAGCGGCCAGGGAAGGGGCGGAGGCGTGGAAAGCCTCACCTCGAGCAGAGGCAGGAGGAATGAGGGCAAGGGAAGGAGGGAAAATACCAGTCTCCAGCGCACAGTGGGCTGCTGCCCGGAAGGATAATCCCTTCCCCGTGTGCTCGGCCGCTCGGACACGATGCAGGGGACCGCGGCTGGAGGACGGAGGTGGCACGGCCCTCGCCGGAGGAAAGGGACGCAAGCAAGCTCACGCCTCTGCAGGGTTTGTCTGAAGCAGGTCACGTCCCCCCCCATCCTCTTGATGAGCCCGTATTTTTGTAGGACTTTGCAATAAGGAAGAACCAGCTGCAAGCGACGCCCCAGGCCAGAGCCCACGGGCCCAGCAGCCCGTCCCTGGACGCGTCCTGGAAGGTCCATCGACCGCCCGTGCACCGCGCTCCCTCCAGGCTGCCCGGCTCTGAAATACGACCACCAGCAGAGGGTGAGGCGAGAAGAAAACACGCGAGTTCAGGAGATTTAGTGGAGCGATAAATCAAAGCGAGCCCGGGGAGGGTTCGTGTCTGCGGATAAGCGGTGTAATCGGGAAGGAAACTGGAAATGGGATTCCTTGGGATATGACATGCCTCCTGATGGGTTCCCTCTGCCCGGCAGAGCAGAGCCTCCTCCATCGGGATCCGAYGCCAGCGTTATCGCAGCACGGGCGCGCGTCAGGGCTGGACCGCTGCGAGCGAGAGGAGGCAGCTGCACCAGCAAAAGCCCAACGGGAAATTAATAAAACTCCTGAATCGCACGAGTTTAACTGCAGCTCACGGGTGCACATGCCGATGGGGCCAAGCTGCACCTAGCTCCAGGTCGGGGCGCAGGCGGAGGGGCTTCCAGCTGCCTTGGCCCTCCCGGAGCCCCGACCCGGCCGGGGGTCAGTGCAGCAGCTCCGCTCCGCTTCCCGGGCCCATCCATCCCCGCTCACCCTGCGGGGTTAAACCGGGAARTCAGCACAGGCTGCGGCCACCCGTGAGCACGGAGCAGCCCCGCGCTCTGCCCCATCCGCAGCTCGGACCGCTGCCCCGCGGCGTCGGCAGGGAAGAGCAGAAAAGCAGGTCCAGCCCTTTCTGCTGGCCTGAATGCAAGATGCRCCTGGTGCACGTTGCAGCTCAGTGCAAAAGGGACCCATCCTCGCGGAGGAAAGCACTAGAGTTTGTGCTGAAACCCCAGCTGAYGACGAAGCCCGCRGCRGGAGCGGTGCAGCAAGGCTCGCCGCTGCTGCGTGGCGACGGCAGCCTGCCCGGGAAGATGCYACCGGCACTGCAGCGTGGTGCAAAAGGGCCTCCCGACGCGGCAGCGCTGGCGGGGACGGTCAYGCCGCTGCTTCGTGGCACCGGCTCGACGTCCACGGTCTGGGCAAAGCCCTGCCTCCGCCAGAGGTGGAAACTTGGCGCTCTCGCCGCAGCAGCGTTCCTAGCAGCAAAATGGCCATCCTCCAAAATGCCATTATTTCCACTTTATAATGTTGCAGAGGCCAAAGAATGGGTCCGCAGAGTCCCGCTGGCACCAGGGAGGTGAACGTTTTCCTTTTGGCACTTGTGCGCTGATAGCTGTTAAGTGCAGGCTGCTCCTAGGCCAGAAATACGCCTCTCCGTAATCTCTTCCTTCATCGTTTCAAGGCCGTGACAATGAGTATTGCTTCCTGGCAGCTCACGTTAGCTAAGTAATACGTGCTTTGCCTGTGAGACAATACGCTCGGAGCAGGAGACGGCTCTTTGCTGGAGCTCTGCTGTTTTTGTGGTAAAGGAGGAATTCAGCTGCTATTATATTTTCATCTCTGTCATCTGTTGCTATTGGAAAGCACA
The DNA here is from genome assembly GCA_003342895.1 of Casuarius casuarius. Lineage (NCBI taxonomy): Eukaryota > Metazoa > Chordata > Aves > Casuariiformes > Casuariidae > Casuarius > Casuarius casuarius. The sequence continues at coordinate 1,147,292 of PTFA01000231.1, forward strand.
GTCCCCCGGCTCGCTGGACACCGCATGAGCTAGTTAACGTTAATAAAAGATTAAATTAACTATGGGATCCGAAAGGCTTTCAAGAAACATATAATATTGTATTAATCCCAGACATGCAGATTATTATGCGTATTACTGGATTTAAATATTGAATTGAAACTAGAGAAGGAAAAGGATTATGCAATATCTGAACTATCCAAGCGTGCCCGTTGCCCGGAGGGGAAATAAAAACCCTCGGCCCCGAGTCACGGCCTGCGGCTGCGGACGAGAAGGGGCCGGAGAGCCCCGGTCTTGCATGGTTATTCCTTGCTTTCCATGGCTTCCAGCCCTGGCTGTTTTCCTCAGTTCTGCCTTTCCATGCTTCCCATGRTAAGACTTGGTTCTTCCTCTGGGTTTATCAGTGGCCGCTGGCTCGGAGCACACGCCGGCCGGCCTGCAACCTCGCTTCCAGTTCGCCCCCCCTTCCTGGGGAAAGGATATCTCGTGCAAGTGTGATAGAAAACAGTGCCCGAGTATCAGCTGGAAACACTTGCCTACCTGTGTCCATGTTTATGGAGTCTGATGTTCTTTTCCTCATGGCACATTGAAGTCATACAGTYGCCAAAAGCACCATAATTGTGTTTTATCTACTCCCTATTTTGATTATATCCAGTGCACATGCAGGACAGACACCCAGGATATTATTAAAATAGCAACATTTTCCCATTTATTGTTTCAGGTGCACGGGAGGGAAAGAGCATTTAAGGCTTGAGTTGTCTGGAGGTGGAAGGGAAATTCAGTGGGATCAGCAGGATGAGAGGGATGAACATGCACAGGCAGGAGCAGAGACCTCGACTCGCATCTCCCGCTGATTTTCAGGTTCTTTAGTTTCTCCTTACCTCTGAAAACGTTCACTGGAGTATAAACACTGCGGGCGAGGGATCGTCTTTCCACGGTGCTGGATAGGTGCAGCAGCTCCTCCTCCTCCCCACAAATGAAGAAATTAATACTGTGAGCCGTAAATAGGCTGAAACTTGCTGACAGCCCAGAATATGGCTTTCCATCATTTTCCGCTGATGGATCACTTGCACAACTAGCAAACAAGTATTTAAATCCTGTGCCACACTGACATCTTATGGAAAAAGTATTTGTTACAATTGCGGAGCTGCACGAGCAGAAAAGGCCCTGGGCACGCGGGGCTGCACACCAGCCTGCGTCTTCCGAAACCAGCGCGATGGCTCCAACGCCAAGGGCCAACGGGGATTTTAAAAGGCAGATTTTCAAAAGGAGGGTCCAAGTGTTGCTCTCTACCTTTTCCCAAGGAAATTGTTTCTGCTTAAAAATATATATATATATAAAAATATATAAAAATCAATGGAATTTCGTTGGAATTAAACCAGTATAAGTGAGACTAAGTCCCCTCACTTTTTGCAGACCCTGGAGCAGGACTTAAAACTGCAAATCTGAAATTTAACACTCCAAACTCACCTGTTTCCAGTGGTTTAATGAAGAGTCTTGCAGTAGAGATCAGCCCACTGAAGGTACAAAATCAACTTGCTAGGAATAAATGGAAGAGAGAGAGAGCACATTTTGAGTTACAGGCACAAGATAACAACATACACACAGGTCTTCAGCGCACTAATGCTCACTTGCAAACAGCCGTTTTATTCTTCACCACGTGAAGCCTGGCCAGCGCAGAAGGAGATGCCAGCTTCCCCATCAAATTTTGCAGCCAAAAGATTTTTGCAGAGGAGCAGCTATGATCGCACTGCAAATTAGTGGGAAGCGTATCTGAACCTCTCAGGTTGCTCTCAAGACTATGGATCATGAGGAAACAGGAATAAGCAGTTTTGCTAAATATTGTGAATTAAAACAAGCAGCACAGCGAGCGCACATCCAGTTTGCAGACAAAACGAGCGTGCATCACCGAGGGGATCCCGCCTCAGCCACTGACGGACCCTTACCACGATCCCACCCAAGAGCCCCGCTGGCTTTCGTGTCTCCTACCTCCGAGTCCCCTATGGCCGGCTCTCCTGCAGGGTCTCCCGCCCGGCCCAGGAACTTGAGACCTGAGAACACTCACTCGACAAAAGCTCCTCCAAACCAAAGGTGACAATAAAAGGTTTGTTAAAAAGCCTTGATCAGCTCAAACACCACTCTTTTGGGGGGTAATGACTGTTGGGAATTAATCCTCCCTGTTACCTGCTGTGGTCTGAACAATGCATCATAAGTGTCCTCTAGATAAGGTTATTTCCACTTAATCAGCTAATATTTGCACAGTGGCTGGAAGACGCAGAGCGCTACCTCGGCGCTAAGCAGTGTTATTAGGCGGGATGATGCCCTGTCCCTGCTCGGCAACTGGGCAACAGAAGCAAGGTCTGCACGTGTTAAGCGGTGAGAAAGCTCACCAAAAGCACGTCCCTACACGTGGCAACACCGTCTGCCCCGCAGGGATATCACACGGGAAGGGTCTGGATCCGGTGAGCTCTTGCGGCCGCAGCCTTCGGGGGCCGGAGGAGCTCGTCCAGCCCCGCGGCGGCTGGTGCGGGTCGGAGCACTTCGGGGCGCTCAGCGTGTCCCTGGAGGGCCTCCAAGAGGAGGCAAAAACTGCACCAAAACTGCCGCTTTCATCCTCCCTGACTACAAAATTCTTCCCTTCTCCATCTCCTAAAGGGTCCCATTCACCCACCTTCTCTCCGCTGCCCATGTACCACTTCCCTGGGAGAAGAGGAGAAGGAGGAGAAGGAGGAGACATCTCCAAGCTCAGGGAGCTAAAGCCAGGCAGAAAGCCACCTACGACGACTGGGAAACGTCCTCTCCGGAGAGGCTCTTCCTGCCTGCTCCCTCGCCTCGGTGGCAGCTGGGGCTCTTCTTTAAAAGAAGAAAGGATAAAGATTAAACAAGCACTTACGGAGCTGCTTCCATCTGCTCGATGCTGCTGCTCAGGCACCTATAGCGTTTCCAAAGATGTTTTCTAGGTTCTGACTCAAAGGAAGAGAAAAACGTGCCGAGGACGGAGGATGCAGCGCAGAGGGAGGAAGGCCTGGAGGGAGCTCACCTTCCTCGCTCGGAGCGGGCGGGCAGCGCTCTCAGCTCCCCGGGAAGCTCCCTGATGCTCTCTCTGCCCATGTAGCATCTCCTGTGTGGGGGCTCCCCAAGCAGTACCTATGAAAGGAGAAATCCCGTGTTTTACAGGACATCTGGAAATCCGGTTGGAGGGCGGGTTAGCTATGGGGGTTTTGCCCTTCGCCCCCAGCTCAGACATCCGAGGGCAGGGAGAGCCAGCCGCCCCCCCATTGGTGTTGCACGACATTTGTCCTCAAAATAGAATTTACAGCTGGCCCTACCCATTGAAATTAAAAAAAATATAGGGCAAAATTAAATCTATGAGTTCTACAGATTTAGCCTTCACTGGGCAAAAACAAAAACATCCTTTTCAAGCTCCTTTTGAGTATTAAAGCTTGAGTTAATTCCTGCCAGCACGTCCCCAGCACAGGTGCCTCCTATGCCCATTGCACACACGCTACAAACTCCCAGGCCCTCCTCTTGCCTCTTTCCATCAACGCTGCACAACGCCCTAAACGCTGGTTCAGTGCTTCACCTTGGAGCTGATCCTGCGAGCGCAGGAGAGCTTTGCCTGCTCCGGCGGGGCGGGAGGCACGTCCCTCGCCCCCCTGGAGCCCTTCCATCCGGAGGACGTGTTCCCCTATCCCCAGCGCCTGGGTGTTCATCCCCACCAAATCCTCAGTATTGCAGACCTGGGATGCTCCAACATCTGCAGATTTAATCCCTCCTAAGGCATTTCTTGTCTTTTCTTACACCATTACCTCAATAACATTGCCGGTCAAAACTTTAGGAGACCGTAACCACTTGGGAGGAAAAGCTGCTTAGGGTAAGGCCGTTCTTAAAGCCATTTATAGCACTATAGAAGTTGCAGGGAGAGCAATGGGAGCGGAGAGATGTGTTTGCGGTAACGTTGCGCTTGTTTTGTTAACTCTGAGATATAAGATGCTAAAGTGCAAAAGTCCCTCCTTTGGGCTGCAGGTCGCAGACCTCCCAAAAGCTAAGTCAACATGATAATCCCTGAGATCTTTCAGTGCCCCAAAGGACCTCTTTGCTTTGCACAGAGTATTGCAGACTGGAGAACATCTTTTGGCCCTTGCATCAGCAAGAGATGCATCACAAAAGATGTCCTAAGGGTGGAAAGAGGATAGCATCGATTTTCAGAATACTGAAATAACACCTCGCTAGCCAAGTGACTAGTGCCAAACCGGTGTCACACCACTGCACGTGTGGCTTTATTCCTGCCATCAAAGCGGAGAGGGGCCACAGGACGATGCTTTCCAGAGCCACGATCTCGGACACATCAGTGCTGCTGCATTTACTCCTGGGCCAGAGAAATGGTGGCCACACACTAAAGCACAAGATCAGGGCACGCTGCCTGCGGAGCAGCGACATCCCAGCAAAGCTGTCACAAAAACATCATCAGGTGATCAGTTCTTTTTGTTTTTTTTAAAAGAAGTAAAACCCGTTGGTTCGTGCCTGTCTGAGGCGGGGGAGCCGTGCCAAGCGCCGGACCGCAGCTCCCGCTGGGGTCTGCCTCGGTTCAGCGGGATCTCGGTCTCCTTGGAAATTTCAGAGCATTGAGGCAAGCGGGGCTGGTTTTGTTTTTACAAAACAAGAAGTGCTGGAGCAGCGCTGCCTGCAGCAGATGTGAGCACGGGGTTAGTGAAGCCTCCCTGTAATTTATTCGCCGGTTTGCGAACCCACAGCCCTCGAGGGAGCATGTCGAATCCGCATGATCTGCGGAAGCGCCAGGTCCGGGCCCCCCCGGCGGCACAGCTGCAGCGGGCACGGCAGGTTCCCGGCGCACTCGTTTCCACCGCGCTCCCCAACCCACCCGCTAATCTGCCCTGTGGGCTGGTATTAGGCAGTTGGAGGCCAATTCTCTACTACTGCTGGAGGACTTCCAGGTCCTGCATAAGAAACACGGATTTTTTTGTTTTGTTTTGCTTCTTTTGGGATGTCTTAACTGCGGTCAGGCCTTCGCATGACACTTTGCATTGGCTGCTAGGAAAGACAGGCTGTGCAAGCCCAAACTGCCAGCTGTAAATTGATGGAGCTCCCCCCCCCCCCACCTCGCCAAAAAAAAAAAAGAAGGAATTCAGCAAAGCTGTCCTGATTTCCTCCAGCTGCAGCGCAGGGACCGCGGCAGGCAAGCTGCCTGCTTGGGGTGCTCGTGCACATGGGCTCYTGCAAAGAGTTATTCGAAAAGCTGCCTCCCATCAGAAGCAACACGGTGCCAGCGAGATGTGTTAAGCCCCTCTGCAATGCAAAAGCCCAATTTCAGAGACGAGCAGCTCYTTCCAAGGGCCGTCACGCAGATCAGCCGAGCTGCAGGCAGCTACAAACAGCAAACCACATCATCATTGCTCTGAAGCCGGGAGCCCTCCAGGCTCTCCAGCCCCAACATTACTTTTTTCATGTCAAAAGTGGGACAAGTCTGTGTTCACCCGGTGTCACCTGGCAAGCCGCCCYGGCCTCCGCGCCAGCCCTGGCACGGTGGCACGCAAACACGAGCCGCGGCTGGGGAGGAATCCTCCTCCGTCTCAACGGGCCGGAGGGAAAACGCATCCAGGTTTCCAAAGTTACGTGAAGACAGAGCGCAGCCCTGCCAAAGCAGATCCTTTTACAGGGACACTTTGCTTTATCYAGGCTTTTTGGTGGATCCAGATGGGCTCAGTGTTTGCACATCTGGATTCATTTGCAGCACCTAGACGGGACTCCAAGGATAACAGCAGTAACACGGTGTGGCACTGAGACAAGCTCCAGCAAACCCACCTTTCGACGCCGTTCCTTGGGGAAAGGCAAGCTGCAAGGAGCCGCAGGAGCATCCCGCTGCCCAAAGCCGYGGGAGAAACGTCAACACCCAGCTGAGACAGGAGCATCTCACACCTCGGCCGCATTGAGGCAGTTCTGCAAAACGTGTCCTTATTTACGAGCGCTGCCCTCACAGCCGAGCGCCGTGCAGGGCAGCAGACACGAAGTGCAAGGGAAGGTGTTAATGCGCTGCCTGGATAAGCGCCGGCCCGCGGCGCCCGCGGGCTGCAGGACAAGCAGCCCATTCTCTCCRGTTTTGTGGATTTTGCTTGCGCAAGGTGCTGGATTAACAACCCCGAGACCAAATTCCTGCAATTACCCAGAACGGAGGCCTAACGGAGGCCGTGCCAAAACCACCCTCCCAGGCGCTGTCCCATCGTCAGCCCATAACTCCCGACTTGGCCTGACCGCAAGGACAACAGAGCTTGTGTGTCCCAAGGCTTGGGCCGTCCGGGGCCACCAAGGACTGGGGAAAAAGCGGCTTCCGACCCTCCGCGGTGCTGCCGGGCCCTTGCACCAGGCGGGGATGGGCGGGAGGACGAGGGCTGCCTGCCCGCCGCGGAGCAAGGAGGTCTGCCCAGCTCTGCTGCTTCCACACTAATTCCCATGCCACAAGGTGCTTAGGAGAAACCGTCAGCCTTATTTTGTGCAATTTAGCAGGACATCGATGACTTGAGGTCACAGCCCCGCGTTACTGAGAGGTGCCCTGGAGCAATTAGTCCCACACAGCGGTTGCTGTTTCTATGTGAAACGGAGGCTGCCCGAGGTCCCTCAGCTTTGGCAGAATTTCCCCACTGTAAAATAAATAAGCGTGCCAATATTTACCGAACGCGCTCCCGAGCGCCGCGTCTCCCGCGGGGAGAGCTCCGAGCGGGAGCCAGCATCGCTCACCCGCTCCTCCGATGAGTCAGGGCGGCCGGGGCAGCCTTTCTTCCCCAAAACTGCGCGTTTTAGCTCGAGAACGGAGCCAGCACACATGACCATCGCCCTGTGGCGCTGGTATCGCGGGCTGCGCGCCCGAGACCCCCACCGCTCTGATGCAAGGGCATCGCAGCGGGAGCTGCAGCCCACGAGGCAACGCGGGTCCCCAACAGTGGTTATCCCAGATTTCTTGTGCTTTCCAGCACTTTTCATGGCCAACCTTGAGCTGAAACACCGCAAGATCCACCTGCAAGACCTGGGAACCACCAGATCCTCTGTCCTAGCCCTAAGGCCAGCTCAGGCAAGTCAGCCACCGAACGCGTTAGCTCCCCGCTGGCCACCGCGACCCCACGCCGGCTGCAACGCYGCAGGGCACAGATCGCTCCCCGCTCCCACCCGCATCCCTGCAGCACCAGCTCTCGAGAGACGCAAACTGGCCCCAGCCCAGCGGCCTTTGCAAGGACCCCGCTGCCGCTCCACCTGCGCACGAGGACCGCGGGGCGCCCGGCCCTCCCGCGCAGCGGTACTGCTCCAAAGCCCAAGCTGCGCAGCGTTTCCTACCTTGGGCCTACACTTATCTACTTGCAGTTTATTTGACCGTATGCTCCTTCAACGTCCTTTAAAGCACTTGCCTTCTGATTCGGAAGGGAGACTTTAAATAAAAATTAAAAGGCAAACAAAACCAGTGTCTCCACTTAAAAGCCCTTTAAAGGCTTGGAAATGATTAATGTGTTTAAACTACAAACTGTAGCTGTTTTAAGAGGAGATAAATATGAGATCAAGACTTCTGACTACACAAACAGTGCAAAAGCGTAAGTAAACAGCCGTGACAAGTTTAGCACTCTCTTGGAGACGGCGTTCTGCATACAATACGTGTGCTTCATGCCACGGCGACCGCTGGAACATTTAAAGCRGCGTCAGGCCAACACCAAAAAAGCRAGGTGCRATGAGCCTTCCCTTCGCAGGCTGCACCGCAGCAGCCGTGGGGGGGTCTGCAAGCGCAGAGCAGCCGAAGACGGTTCCCAAGGAGAAACAGCAGCAACACCCACGCACGTTCAAAACGTTGATAAACTATCGGCAGAGCAAGGCTGGCACGAGGCGTTCCTGCTCGCTTGGAAGAGGCAGTCGATACCCGAGCTGCAGGGCCGCGTGTGCGTGCGCCTATCCGCAGGCATCTCCGCTCCGAATTCCCCGGCACAGGAAAGTGTTGCAATGCTGAGATTAGTCAGACTTCTGCCTGAAGAGTAATTGCTGCTGACTGCCAACTTCTCCCTGCAAGTCCAAACAGACTAATACTCTGTGCTGCAGCCCTGCTCCAGGTCTCCCTAGGAATAGCTCTGCTTTTCTTGGAATAAGATAAAAATCAGGTCCCGTGCAACAGAGGAAAGCGGTCCGCGTTTGGTCCCGTGTGCTGCCACGGCAGGGACGTTTGCCACGAGCTGTGCTGAGCCCTGCGTTCGCCTGCTTTGCTAAACGAAATGGCAGTGCTGCAACCCGGGAACGCGTTGTAATTACTGCGGAGCAGTACACGCTGATTGAGGTTGATTACCACATTTGTACCTCACCAGGGCTTTCCTCAACATCACAAGACAGCAAAGTCCGTGGTTTGGAATAAGGTGGGAGAGGCATGGAGGAAGGAGAGACAGAAGCCCGTGACCTGTGCAGAGAGCACCACCCCGTCATCCCAGAGACGTGCAGAACACGCTCCTCGCTGGCACCGACTGGCCTGTTTTGTGTTAAACAAACGTGCACCTGAGCCAGAGAAACACGTGCCTATTTTGCACATCGCTGGTGGGACCGCRCGGCTTTCCTCCCCCGCTTGGTGATCAGGAGATTTTTTCCTCCAGCCTTGGCAGATGGTGAAATATTCCAAAAGAGGAAGAAGGAGGAGAAGCAATAACAAAGCCATTTCTGCTGTGGATGAGTAAAGATCCTTGAACACCTTCCAGAAAGAGGCACCGTGTCCTCCTGGGCTGTTTGCAACATTCAGTTCGACGACTGAACTTGGAGGCTGCGTTTGAATCATCTGAATCGCATTAGCGCGAGCTCCCTTGCTGCCCATCCTGTTTCATAACCATGAGCTGGGCCCTGGAAACTCGAGGATTTACATTCGCSTCTTGCTCAATCCCCCAGCACGGCGATGCCATTTTGTCTCGAGAGCCACCGTGCCAAGCTGCTCSCTCTCCGGTAAACACGAAAGCAACATCCAGTAACCTTCCCAACACCGGATTTCCCTTTTGGGCTTGAAATCAATTTTTCCCTTCAACGTTTCTCCTCTTCCTCCCCCGGCCCAGAACGAGCACTAATAGCTGCTCCTTTTAACAAGGCCCATTCCCCAGACCTCCTTTCCAACCTCGCCATTTGGAGATCCAAGCATCTGCACGTCCAACCTTCTGGGTTCATCCGGACTCCTACCTCGATTCTGCCTTGTTGGATATTTTCCAGGAAAATCCACACATCTTGCAGAAKGGAGCTGCCAAGGACAAACAAAAGCAGAAAACATTTAAAGAACGTCAGATCTGAGAAACTCCTTTATCAGCTTTACCACGAAAAGCAGGGTGCAAAAGAGGTACTCGGAAGAGCATACAGGTTTCTGGAAACCTCATATTGCTTCTTCCACGTAATACAGGGAGCTTCCCAAAATGGGCCCAGCGGGAACGTTCCGGGGAAGCGAGGAGGAGCGTGCACACACACGGGTGTAACGAAAAGGGTTTGCACCAATACCCCATACTGCACAGCAAAAATAATTGCATACGTGGTGGGAAAGGGGGCAGTGGTTTCGCRGTGTATGAAAAGAAAGGGGAGCAAACAAGCCTCGCGCAGCCCGGGGAGCAAAGCATGCGCTGGACTTTCTGCTCAGGGATTCACGGCCATTTAGCAGGTAACCGTCACTTCAAACAACGCGGATTATCCAGACAACAGGAGACAAGCCAGGGTTACGCTGTTCATAATCCTGTGTATGTTCAAACACTTTGACGGCTAGATAAATAGACTATTTAATTAAACCAACAAGTCATCGTTTATTTTCACATCACAATAGGTTAAATGACTTTTTATTCCCATTTTCCATATCAACAGAGCAGACTTTTTGGTAATAAAAGCTAAACTCTAATTAACAGCTGGTGTGGTTGTACTTGGCAGCGTTGTGAGCAATTCAGTACAAAGCAAACACATTTACTATAAATGGCTTTTGATTGCGGAGACCAAGGTTATAGATGTTCTGCACCCGGGTGCCAACGACCGCCCGGTTATCGCCTCCGAGGCGCTGGGACCGGCCCAAGGCCGAGGTGAGAGCAGGCGTCGCCCTGGCCGGGAAGGTGGAAGTGGGAAACCACGTAAATTAAAAGACCTAGTTGATTTGTAAGCAAACCCTGGGATAGGCACAGTGTCCTGCAGCAAATGCCAAAATGCCTCCAGGGAAGGCAGCTGTGGTTCCCGCACACCTGGGTGCGTGTCGGGCTGCAAAGGAGGGACCCCACCATGCGAAGCTCTGGTAAAGAAGTTTTAAATGCTAGGCTGAGCGATTCTTCCAAATTGCCAGTGGATACCCAATACCATCCCRCATCAGCCCTGGGGTTTGCGAGGTGCTTTGCAGGTCCAGCGGGCAGGACCCCGTCCCCGCACCGCTCCCCGTTYGCTTTCTGCAAGACAAATAGCTGCATCCTGCTGCTGCAAATCAGCAAAAGCCGCTTAGGGATGGGATATAGAACCTGCCCAGTTTATCATTTCCTATCAAAATCTCTTTTTTTTCTTTTTTTCCTCCACCACGTCAATCAGCACTGCTTTAATAAGCAGCTTGCTGCTGCTAGTGCCAGCGAGGAGGGGGCCGATCCCGCCAGCACTGGCGAATAAACCGTGCGGCGGCTCCTCGCCTTTCCCTGCCTGCCAGCACCATGATTTGCACCGCTCCCCCCACCCTGAAACCAGCCYGGCCCCAAGGTTTATCTAGGCACGCCGTCAGTCACATCTACCCCCTTTTAGTGCTTTTTATTATTTATGCAGAAATATTGACAACAGCTTGAAGCCCACAGCCACAAAAAATATTGAAAATCAATATCCCTCGTGCTTCACTTACTGATTTCCCGTTTAAATGGTCTCGCTGGGGATTTAAATGCCCAGGTCCTCGTCCAGGCCTCGCCATCGAGCTGCTGGCTCGCAGGCAGAGCGCTGCGGGCTCCCGCGCCCGAGCACGCACGCTGCATCACGGGCCCCACTATTTGCCCCCCCAGGACGTCAGCTTTCCTGCAAGATGCAAGCAAGTTTTATCAAATTAAAACAGAGACAAGCTTTATCCTCCACCTTAAGCAGCACTTTTGTGTTGCACAAGGAGCAGGAGAGCTCGGGGACGCGGGACGTCTGGAGGGGGGTCTCCTCCAGGCTCCCCCCCGGGAAGGGGCTGCCCAAGAAGAGGCACCCTGATACCGAACTGATGCTCCGGGGATCACGATCCAGGGATGCGGCTGCCTTGCGCAAGCGGACGGAGCGCTCTCCGGTACCCTTTACACGGAAAAGGGCAAAGGAGCCGGGGYGGTGGAGCCCGGGAAGCCGGCGTTACCTGCTTGCTGTGCACCGGGAAGGGACCGTCTTCATGCCGAGCACGGTAACTACGGCAGGGGCGGCTCTGCCTTCCTGGTCTGCTTAAAAAAAATAAAGTAAAACAATAATAATACATTTACACAACTTTGTTAGGATTATTTTCAGCACATAAAGGCCCTTTTCCAGCATATACCTGAGGGGAGAATGGAGGCCAACGCACAGACAATAATTATAGGTTTTTGAAGCCTTGATGTAGATTCGTTTTGCTTGTGCCATGCAGGAGACGGGCTCCGTTTTGAGGAGGGCTCTTGACCCGGCCCTCAGCCCCCAACCCTGGGCAGGACGATGCTGCCAAACAGCAGGGATGGGGCAGCCGGGCAGCGCCAACTGCACACTAACGGGGAAGAAAGAGGGATGTGTCTCTTACGTGCACCATTAACGGCAGAAGATGCCCTCCGTGATGCTGCGTGTGCGCCCTTCATTAACACATTTACATGCATCTAATAGTCAAGATGCTTTTGAGTGCAGCATCTTCSTCCTCCACTCCCAGCAGTAGGTTACCTCAGTAAAGCAGCCACTGTTTTAATCTTTGCACAAAAGCATCTGGTTCAGTAAAAYGCTCTCCCCTCTCAGCCCCTTCTTGCCCCGCAGCTGGGAGCRCTTCACACATCAGCATCAGTCCCTGGTCCCAAATACACCATCCTGCAGCRGGTCCCGCAAAGCCTGGCTCTGTGGGAGAGACTAAGCGCTGGGCTCACGCGCATGTGCAAGAGCCGTGGCACTGCACGTGCACACGCTGAGCACGTCTCCCACTGAGCCAGGCTGCTGCAAGGCCACTTTGTCTTCCCACCCCACCGAAACGCGAGCGTTGCGGGGAAACGGCTGGAGCGGCGGCTGGAGCGCCGGCCCGCCGCCGAGCCGAGCTTTTGCCAGAGGTGAAGGGGCCAAGAACACAACGGGCTGCGTTAGACCTGCATCGTGGCCGGTGGTGGGCAGCAGCGCGCTAGGAAGAGCGGATTTATGTAAACCGTGAACGAGGGAGAGCACGAAGGATGCTGCTTTTCGGGGGATGCAGGCGTTTCACGGAGGTTTATCCTCCAAATCGCGAGCAGTCACCTGGATCAGGAGGGAGTCCTGCTCCCACGGGGACAATTCTTGCCAGCCACCGGTGCCCTGTCCTCACCTCTAACGCCTGCTGCATCTACAGCGGTGGCCGTCACCGCAAGCGGCACGGAGGAGACGTGCCACGATGGCAGCCACGATGGCAGCCACGATGGCAGCCATGCAAACTTGCACTTGCTTCTTTCTGCTTCACTCTCCAACCTCTCACGAGCGACCGGTCCAATCTCTGCTGCCCTCGGAGGCAGCGACGGAGGGAAACCCACTGCCACAACACCTCGCCGCGCTGCACGGACGGCCACCCCAAATCGGGCGTGATCGCCTTCCTGCTGAACACGCTCTTATTTCTCTCGTCACCTTTCACTGGGCTGGTTTGGGTCTGAAAACCTGCCGAGAGAGAAGGGGGACCAGCGGTCAGGGATCACCCAACCTCGAAGAGCACGGCAGCGCTTTCCGCGTGACATCCACCGTGCTGATTCAGAAAGGCAAACTCGGGGATGAGAGTCAACCTGGGGGGAGAAAAAATAAGAAAAAAGGAAGGATACCAGCATTTGCTTTGCGTGACCTCTAGCTCCGTCTATCGCCAGTGCAGGATAAACACAGAGGGGAGAGAAAAACACCGTGTCCTAAAGCAAACAGCAAGGACAAGCTTGATGAGGGTATTTAAGCAGTTATTAGAGAGCGCTTGATTGCAAACCTTGTAGGAGCCCCGTGGAACATGTGATGTTTGTTTTACCAGCACTTAGCAGCTGTCCTGTTAAGGGAAAGAACAAAGTGTAGGTGTTATAAAGTCAATATTGTTACAAGGAGGCATGTGACAAAGGTCCACCGCGCCGCRGTTAAATGAAATCACTTTCTCATTTGGGTTTATACAGCTTAGCTGAAGTTTATATTATTTCCCCTGAATCACTTTTCCAGATGTGTATGCCATAAAAGATTAAGATCATAGGCCCAATGTGATTATTTCCACTGATGAGATTAATACGCGTTTTGTTTTGTTTTATCTCAGACAGCATTGGACTGACTCAAACAGCCTATTTCCAAACRGTGCAGGTTCCCACGTCAGCCGGCCACCGGCACCAGGATGGGACTAGTGCAGCAGGGAGTCGCGTTTCCCCCAAAGACCGGCCTGATTTCAGGTGCACAGAGCTGCCCTCCTCCTCCTTTCCACTTTTTCCTGCACCCCCAAGGAATCACCCTTTAAGCTGAAATTTATGCTATTTATTGCTGCCAAGAGATGAATTGAAATAGAGGCCACACATCCCATCTGCATCTTTTTGAATTGGCTGGACTCTAAATACAAACCCTGAGAAAAAATAAATAAATAAATGCTTTTCTCGCASCTGGACCATTAGAGAAGTAAAGCTTCTAATTGCCCGTAGGTACCCAGTCCCTGGTGCAGACACCTTCAGAGCTGCTAGTCCACAGAGTTTTATTTTATCATTTGCTTTTTGGTTGCCAAACTTTTGGTGGACTTTGCCAGAAATCCAGCACTGCAATAAGCACAGACACGTCCACAGAAACACCCGGGCCAATAAAACGGATGTTTTCCATTTTAAGAATATTTCCTTATRAAATTGTGACCCAAATCACACGGAGGACAGCGTGGCCCGGGCTCGGCTGTGCCTCGCGGTGCCATCCCGGGCTCCTGCTCCGTGCCAGTATCCGACAGCGACACGGCCCTGCCGAGGGCACGGGGGTCCCCGCGCTCAGCCTGGAGCAAAGCACGCGGCACGGAGGAATAATAAAGGACGGCTTTATTTCCTCCTTCCTTCGTGGAAGCCACTACAGCAGAGCCCTGAGTTTTATGTGTTTAAATTCTTCTCTGATGCTGCAGTCCCAGATCGGCGCTTTCGGGAGGGAGGATTAACTTTATCCTTATTGCAGCTATTAACCTCCGCATGTGAGGACACTGGAGGTAAATGAGTAACTTTTTGTTTCATGGATAACACGAAAAGACACAGTATTGACGCCAAAGCTCAATGACAAGTGATTTTYTTCCCATATGTGAGAGTAAACAGACTGATTTTACACTGGAAACTTTTAAGGAGCCTCTCAGTTGGCAAATTTTCACTTTTTTTATATGCATGTAAATCCATCAGGGGCTTGGCATCCACTCCAGACCCAGAGTCACATTTTCTAATTTATAATTTATTTCCTCTCGTTACAAAACCAGAGGTGACAAACCCRGACCCTCAGAGGAAGGTGGAAATCCAGGCTTGAATCTCAACACCGCCGCTTGACCTCTTCTCTTGCATTTTACTCCTCTGGAAAAACTGTCAGCTAAAACCTGCTTTTGCATTTAAGCATCACTTAAAGACGAGATTATCCATAAGCTTTGCCTGCAATAACATGAAGGCTTTTCTAATACCTGCTGTTTGTCTTCCTCTAGTGCATGAACACACACACCGGGGCAGGTATGTGCATGGGCAGGTTTCACCTCCCAAGTTTCACAGCGATGGCAGAAGAGAAACTGCAGCCCGGGAAAGGCATCGTTTGCTCTCCTCATCCTGGCCAAGCCGCCTCTTCCCACTGTTTCGGTCTCCGCGCCGGCTCTGTAAATAGCAACTCCGCCTTGTTTATAAAGGCAATGTTGACATTTTGTTATAAATGGTAATGTCAATTTGATAAAGTTAATTACTTATTATTTGGAATCTAATTTGCATTGAAGGCTGAATTCATTAAAAAGCAGGACGGGTGTTTAAAGAGGAGGTTTGCAGAGCACCCGAAGGAGGGCTGCCGGCAACGCGCTGGCCCCCGCGGCAGCCCCGGCGGGCACAGGCGCCGGCACGCACAGCGCGCGTTTAACGCGGCGGACGAAAGCGTTAACAAACCAGAGCTGAGAATTCCCCATGCAATAATGCATTCAGACAGTCCAAGCTCGGGTAAATATTTACCTTGCTTTATTTTTCAGCCGCATTGCTTGAAGTGGCTGAGGCATTATACTTTCCAGCTCTGCTCCAATTTCAAGGCCACAGCCAAACGCCCTTCCTGCCCATGCTAATTGCAATATCTGCGTGATTTTAACAATAATTCGCTAGCGTAACGAAGTGCTCAGATGACCCTAGCCTAATTGGCTCGGGGGGGTCTGGCCCCCCGTCACCCGCAGGCCGTGGTGGCTGTGCGTGCTCCTGAGCTGTTGCGATGCAGAGGACGAGCGCTTGCGTCTGTCACCTCCGAGGGGCAGCGGCAGGCCGTTCCTGTAACGGATGCACCAAAGCGTGCTTCACTGCACCTTTGTCTCCCTTTTGCAGGGAGGCAACGAAGTCGCAGACTTGGGCTCCTGAAGGAATCTGCCAAGAACTTGCCAATCACCTGGGAAACGCTTCTGCGGCACATGGGAATGCTGCGTGCTAAAGCCAGACCTGCCAGGCTCTAATCCAGAGCCAGAGCCACACAACTACCTTCCTTTAAATCCGAAGACAAAAATGCACTTCCTAGTAAAGAGGTTTTCTTCCTAAACCCTCTACACTCCTCAGATGCAGTTACTGAACTAAAATCAGCAGCAGATGCAACAAGACGCTGCCTTTAACACCCTCATCTCTCATTACGTGGCTGTCCAGGAATAACCTGGGCGTTTCCACATTGTTGGAGATTTAAAAAAGGCAAAAAAGCCAAGAAATCAAATACCAAAGAGAATCCCCCCGCCATTTGCTGCATGGTACGTCAGACACCGGCTGGAGGGGTTAATGCTGGCATAACTCACCAGGAGACGATATCCGACTGCGGAGCCAGCTCGGAGGCAGGAGCACGTTCCTCCTCCGGGGCTCCAGGAGCGCTGGGGCAGTGCGACAGGGCTCCATCCCCATCTCATCAGCCACCGGTGAACGTTTGTCCAGCGAGGATACCTCTCCAACAAGCCAGTCCACGGCAGCGATGCAAGCACGGGCGAGCTCGGGGTTTCCTGCTCTTCTGCTAACGCTTCGGACTAGATCACCTCGAGGATACAATAATGCAAAACCAGAGAAGCAAAGCCAAAGTCATCACCGACAGGTGCTTCCCCAAAACTCACCAGTATCTCAGCAGGCCAGAAACACTCACCCTGACAAAACCACTCATCCTCTGGCTTCCCTCTTTCTTCCTGGTTTATGGAGAGGGGAATTCCTATCTTGCAAGAGCAGGACTCAAATCCACAGTCGCCCAGAAGCAATCCCTTGCTACGGAGTCAAAGGGTGCCTGTTTGGTGAAGCATCTGGATAGTAGATAAGCCATTAATTCACGGTTCTTCAGCAAGTGTCCTTATTTTCTTTTTAGCCACCTGGGTCGTTGCAGGAAAGCAGTGGTCTCTGCCCGAGAGCTAGGCAGAAAGGCTGACAAGGGCTTGCAAAGCCCCCAGTGCACATACACTTGCATGCAGGCGCTCCTTGGGACCCCTCCGACTAAGAAAAGCTTCCCAGTGACTCAGTGCTTTAACCTTTGCCATGCTGAGGGCCCTCCACCTGCAATCCAGCATCCTGCTTTTTGCACTTGCAACCTTTCCCACACACCCCGAGGCTGGGGTGGGTGGATGCCGCCGTATCCCAAGGGCTCTTACGCTCACACCTTGCACAGGCAGACTCTGAACATTGCCACGTCAGGTTTCTTGCCAAAGTGATTGCCACCAATGTTTAAATCATCCCTTATCTCCTCACCTTTTTGCATTATTGCTTTTAGTCTTTACCTCTGCACTAAGATCCCTCCACCTCAAAGCTCCTAGTCTGAAACTTATTCGAACACAGCCCAGTGGGTAACAAGTAGGTAACAGTCATTTTAATATCTGATAAATATTACCTGGCACAATACCTGCACAAAGCTTAATAACCCATTAGTGTGCAACATCTGCACTTAATTAGGCATAGTCCAATGAGCACTGCTAGTATCATAACCAGAAACCACCACCGGGAGCTTGAGCCAGGCTCGACGAAAGGCACAGCTGCGCTAGGGAGAAAGCATGGAAGGTTTCATCAGCATCACCTCCATCAGCAGGACATGGAGAGAAACGCAGACTGGGATGCTTGTCCAGGGACCCATCGCCTCGCTTCCCAGCTGGGCACCTGGGCGAAGTTTTCCCCTTTCTGTCTTGCCTTCCCCCCTCTCCCCAAGGTAATTTTGAGCTTGATAAAGCCTTGTGCGTACAAGCCTGCCTCAATTTTTCTTTTGCTGACATGTGAATCCCACCAAGGTCTCAGAAGTCAAATCAGAGCACAAGCCCCCAGGCTAGTTATTTAGAGCCACTTTCCTCCTCTCCTTTATCTTTCCGCTCTCACTCTGTCATCCTTGAAGGCTTTTAACCACTGAGGAAAAGGCAGAAAGACCATCCTGTGCCCAAGTCATTTCCTCGCAGCCGTGTGCTGTCAGACCCCCCAAGCAGACTATGCCCCACTACGCACACCGAGACGTGCTTTACTTTGGACACCTTTGGATGCTGCAGGCTTTTACAAAAGCGGGTTTTTATCTCCCCGGAGCAGCCAGGTAGCAGTGCCAAACGCAAACCTGAAGCCTGTGATATCTGTGCGTTTCCAGCAGCACGGAAGGGAGGCACAATCCCTCTCTCCTGCATCAGCGTCCTGGGGAATCCACGTGTTCGGAGAGGACTGCCAGCAAATTAAGCACAGCACGGAGGTCTTCGCTTGTTCGGGTTTGCGTGCTCATGCCAGGAGAGGGCAGAACGGTCCGTACCGCCACCCTTTCCCAGAGCATCCCCCACCGCTGTCATTAACAGGGCCGGTGTTTTCCAAGCCATCCTCCGCAGGCGGCAGCACTCGGAGTGCGGTAGCTCCTGGGACACTTCGGCGGGGCAGAGGGTGGTCGCGCAGAGCCAAGCAGCCGGGCGGCAGCGGCTGACAGCACGGTCCACACTTGCTTTCGTCGGTCTGAGAGCACCATCTGCCGTCCCGCGCCGCGGCTGCGCGACCCGGACACGGCTGCGCGCGGGGCAGGGCCCAGCCGGCCCTGGGCTCCCCTAGGCGAGGGACCGCGGCACCGGGGTGATGGAGGCAGCGACACCAGCGCCGATGCTGCTGCAAGCCGCGATGTCCACCCCACGGCCGCGCTGCTGCAAAGATCAGCGATGCAGGGCGGATCAGCGGCTCGGAGGCTGTTTGTTCCTCCCAGGACATCTCCAACCCAGCCAGGAGAGCTCCCAGGACAGCAATCCATCCGTGTGAAGTTATTCCTCCATCGGCTGGCCTGGCGGATGGACTGCAGGCGAGGGGCTCCCGCGGCGCTAGCAGGGTGCCCAAGCCCCGCCACACTCCTCCTCGCCAGGCAGACGATGCACGAGGGGCTGCCAGGGCTCAGATCAGCGCAAGCGAAAGAAATCCCAGCCCTAGGAGCTAACAAACGGCTCAGAAGCATCTCCAAAGGGAGCAGAAGGGCTAGTTCAGTCTGAAACACAGCCGGATACAAGATTTACTAGGTAAACCTGGAGTTACTTACTGCAGACGTTCTCTGTAAAGGTTAAAGCTCTTAGAGCCAACAAGGGTTTCGGGACTTTGCCACGACCCGCTACTCCACACGCTCCTTTCATTTCATTTCCCGGCTTTGTCTGCAGAACACCTTCTACCCGTTCAACAGCAAAGAGCCAAAAGCCCAACGCTAATATTTATGCCTCAGATCTCCTTGATGATGCAATCTAGCAACAAATCACTGCTTAAATAATCCAGCCATTTAATCATCCAGAAGTGTGTAGAAATAAGAGGATTAGGCTTCTATCCTAGAGAATTGTATTTTATGGACTCTAGGTTTTTCCTAATAAAACAACGAGACCAGCTCGTGGTATTTTAGAAATAAATCCAAGTGTCTAAAGCCCCAGAATAATCAAACTATTGGAGCGGGGAGAAGGGGCTTCTTCACGGCGCTCCGAAACTCAGAGCCCTTCCTCGGTAATTAAAGAGGTCTCAGGCGAACTGCAGATTAAGTGATTTAACTGCTGCCCTTCCACAAGCCTCGGGGAGGTGACGAGAGCTCCTCGCGGGGACCAATGCCACCAGGAACCAGCCCATGGCCGTGCTGGGGGAGCTGGTTCACAGCAGCTCAGCTGTGACGGCCCTAGACCTGCTTCGTCTGCGGCAGGGTGGTGGCTCTGGCCAGAGGAAAGAAGGACAAACTTTTTCCTACAGAAAACTGTTTTTTTCCAAGAGCGCCCTTTTACTCATCTTTTTATAGGCACTTCTTCCACAAAGCCGAATATAATCGGAGACAATATAATTTTAGCATGTGGGTGGATTATTTTTAACAGCATCTGAACTCAACATAAATCACGAGAGATGCTAGGGACAGACACTATTTCTGGGAAGCGGGGAGCAGCTCGCTGGAGGAGACGGCTGCTTGCGTGCCGGCCGGCCTCGCGGAGCAGACCCTCGCGGCAGCCCGGGCTCCGCGCTCCCATCGCTACCCGCACCGCCGGCAAACGGGAGATCCCACCAGGCTGTTTGCATGGGAACATCTGCCCGGTTTATAGGGAGGGATAAAGCCCTGTCTTTCGGCCGAGCTCTTGCAGATGCTAGCCATTTTTCAAATGAGCTGCCCTCCCCAGTGAGATAAATGCTTTGCCCAAATAATAAGGTCAAAGTGGGTTTTCATCACGTGCCCTTGGGATGGGAGGCAGCACGCCCCAAGGACGGTTCCCAGCGTTGTCCCCACTGCCGTGCAACACCAGCCTGCTTTAACACGGATGTTGCCACTCGCAAGTGCTTCATCTATTTCTATGATTTCAAGAGGGTTGTTCATGCCCACCACGATTACCTGCAATTATTCCTTATTTAGGCAATCTAAAGCTCAATCCTGCAAACTCTAGTAAGTTCTCAACCTCATGCCCAGCCCCAAAATACCACTTGTGGACCTCTAGCAGCAGGCTGAGCCTTTGCAAGGCTTGCACAGATCTCGCTGCGGAGAGGCGAAAGCCACATGGCCTCGGGCCACCCCAGGCCAACACGGACCCCCCAGCACAGGGTGGCAACAGAGGCTGCACGCACCGCAGGAATCCGAGTTGGACTTGAGACCACAAAAGGGAGTGGAAAACAAAGCAGTTCTGAGGGAACTGCGAGGAAGCACATTACATGGGGAAATCTCTAAGAAGTCACTGCATCCCAAACATCCAGCAGCAGCTGTTCTCCGACCCTGGCCTCCATTTTGGGGGATGAAACGTTCAAAGCCGAGTGAATACCTGCATCCCTGTTTTTACACACCCAGAAGCCACCACGCACCAAGGACAGCACATCAGCACCAAGCACCCCGCACTCCCTGCTGCCAGCACCGTGCGGTCCTTCCCACGACATTTAGCAGACACCGACACATAAGTGTTTTGCAATGACTTCTAAGCAGAAGCTGACTCCCACCTCAGACAACCCGCGTTAGCTCCTGAGCAGTCAGTTTTGCCGGCCATACCTTTGATCCCATTTCTGCAAACAGCTTCCACCAAGCAGCATGGGAGGATCTGAAGACTGACAGTCTCTGGTCGAGAGCCCAGGCTGAGAACAGCTGTGGCCGCGCAGGTCAGGGCTGGAGCATGTCAGCACGCAGGCGGGAAGCGCGCCCAGGAGCTGCCACTTCCAAAAGCAGAGGCTCCATGAGCTTTTTCGCCCCCTCCTCCCTGGCAGGCTGCCTAGCGCGTGCAGGCCGAGTTCAGCCAGAACACTCCTCGCCGGAGCAGAGGGCAGGCACCTTTTTTGCAAAGCACTTGGCAGGAGGAGCAGGCAAGCTAGTGAGGCAGGCAATAAAACCCCATTAACTTCCCTGGGAAGAGTTCAGCTAATCCTATGGACTCCTAATACTTACATGCTTCACAGTGATTCGGTGCCACAGAAGCAAAGGGGCAGAACTTGACCTGGAAGAGGACTGCCGTCTCACACCATACCTTGACCCGTTTTGAGCCTGCATGGTTCAGAACAGCCCCAGATCAAGAACAGCTCACAGTGAGCCGGAGGAGAGAAGTGTACGACTTCAGCATTCAGGCTGCGTATTATTTTCTACTTTTCTTTGCTCAGCATAGGCAGCAACAAAACAGTGCCAAAAAAATCCACACAACACAAACAACAGAACCCAGGGCCTTCACCTTTCGCTGACGGGAAACTTATTTCAGGAGCGGTGGGAAGAACAGGCAGTATAACTGCAGACTTCAGCCTATTGTGGTAACAATTTATTACCTCGAAAGGTGAATAAGGTAGCACAGTTTGCTGAATTTGCAACATCATTTATCAGTAATGCTAAGGAACTTAACTATGAGCAAACTGACTGAGATTTTTCTCTTGACGCTAGGCTGGGTCTCGGGAAGCAGAGCATCCATTGCATGTCGGTTCTGTTCTGGTGGTAGGGACGGAGCAGACTCGAAGTGCTGAAGTTCTGCTGGCTTCTAGCTGCATGAGCCAGAAATCACAGACACGAGACTTGAAACAAAAGCAAAGATCTTTCACCAGTAGGCTACAAGCCCTTGCAAAATAGAGTGAAGCGTCTCACTGGAATACGGCGTCATCCTGCTGTTCAGTGAAAGGACTGGCAGAGATGCAGAGAAAGATCTGCAAAGAACTTGAGATTGCTCTGAGAGGAAGATGCTGGAGAGAACAGTTAGCAGATTTTCCAGTTTAAATTCAAAAATCTAATCACATAAATTATCATACATTTGCATTATGCTGGTCACTTGGCTTCCAGGTATAATTGAGCTCTCCTCACAACAGGCTGAAATACCCTACTATGAGGCTGGCAGGGCAGCTGTCTCTTGCAGCCACAGAAAAAGAGTCACCAGAGCCCCCCATCCTCCAAACAAACATGCTGCAGCTTCCAGTTACAGTGAGACCTAAAGATGTCCTTAGGTTGGGCAGTAAAAAGCTCAGGGCTAAAACCCCAAAGCTTGTCTGCTAGAAACTTGAACTTCAAGTTATCCTGTAAAGCTACTTCCTTACCTGTTTTTTGGAAGAGGTTAACTGCAATCAGTGCATAACCCAAGGCAAACAAAGGCAGGCATGTGTGCCTGGAGGGGGGAAGCAGAGTTTCCAAGGAGGAAATTTTTTCCAACAAGCCTACTCCCTTAACAAAGGGAACTTTTCCATCCTCATTGACAGCAGACTGGTAGAAGCCAGCTCTGGCCAAGAGCAAGCAGAAGGCCTCATTCAGCTGTTTCACAGGGGAGCATTGGTACAGGCAACCCTCCTACTGTGTGCTGCTGTTTGTTTTAATGCTTCCCACTGAATGTCAATGGAGACTAAAGAATGACAAGTACACAAAGATACCCACAATAAATGCCAGCCCTTGTTAGCTGAGCAAATTGTGTGCTTAGCAGAGTCTTAGAGGAATCTTTGCAGAGTAAACACTGCCAGGACTGTGTGCTAGAGTAAATATGTGAAGAAGACGCTGAGACACGAACGCCTTCAGTGGAATGCAATTGAGTGGCACTGAATGCAATTCCACTGACAAAAAAGTGTTGTTAAAACTGGGCCAGGGAAACAGCTTGAGGCACACACTGAAGTCCTACTGTTATTGCTAGTGCAAGAATCCCTGCATCATCTCCCTCCCTCAAACTACCAGCCCTCAGAAATTCTCTTCTGAAGAGCCTGGAGTCCCCATTTAAGTTCTGTTTCTTTCCAACCATGAACCTGTGGCAGCTCACAGAGCTACCTCTCCCTCATCACTAGGTTTGATCTTTAAAGTTATCTGCTACTTCCTCTCTTCCTATCACAGAAGGTCATAACCGTATTTGAGTAATTAAAGGTTAAATAGTTAAGATAGGAGGGACATACAGTACAGCTGTTAGCTGCACAAAGGTGAGACTAGTCAAGACTTCAAGCCAGGCAGTACAGCACAGCCTTAAATCCTGCTCAGAGGCGTAGTGCATCAGAGACAGACCTCAGCCTAGCTATAGGGCAGTTTAGGCATACAAAGAACAAATCACAGGTCTGATATGACTTGCTACCCTGCTGCTACATTCCTCATAGCATTGTTAAGGACACAGGTATCCTCCTTAGCGAGGTCTTTTTTTGTTTTTGATTAACCTTTACATGGGGGCAAGGTGGCTGCAGCAGCTATTTTCTCTGTGCTTAACAGAATCCTCATTCTAAACAAGAAATCTCTTACTGAGCAAAGCTATTACAAAATACTATTTCTCAGTCCTTGCAGAGTACTGTATCTTGACATATAAACACTTTGGCCACACATCCTTTGCAAAAAGTGATATAAAACCAGCATTTTGAGAGCTCTTAATTCAGAAAGTCTCATGCACATTGCTTTTTAAGCAACCCAAAGGAAGCTACGTTCTACAGCTAAACATTCTCCTTTAAAAAGCTTTGATCAGTTTCTGATGTCTCCTTCTCAGATCTCCTCTGCGATACTTCCACTACAACTTCTGCTGATGACAGGATGACCAAATCCAAGTTAAGGAGATAATGTCTTAGACGGCTTGCTCATCATTAATAGTAGATTTTAGTTATTTTAGTGCATGCGAAGGAGTTCACTTAAGTATCAGAGACAGGAGCAGGGGCCTATTTAACTTCCTTTCATCGTTATTTCTACTGGCTGCCCTTCCTATCCTCCCCCAGAACAGCAGCAAACAGCGCAGGAAGACTGGGGATAGCAGGGAACCCACAGCGCAGGTTAGCAGTATCCTGAGGCTCAGCAGTGCTGGAAGGAGGAAAGGGAACCAGCTCATCTCTGAAAACTCCCTTCCAAGATGCAGGCGAGGGAAGAACGCAGGATTTACAACACCAGCAGCTGCTGGTTGCTATTTCCCACCATCTAGTGGTATCAGCTTAACATGCAGTTACAGTAATGCTGCTTCCCCAGCTCTGGTACCGATAAAACATGCAGGTTGCCTGTTCAGCTCAAGTTCACAGAAACTTCATTTATACAAACACATTTCTCTCTTCCCCCCCCTTTTGGCCTTACCCTCAAGATCTACCCTTTTTATCAACTGAAAATCCTAGCAGCTCACAGAGAAACTAATGCCAGAACGCACCTTTCTTCAGTCAGAAAGACGAGCAGGAAAGCAGCAACCCAGCAGCTACTTTTGCCAGCAACATGCCAAAGTTTGCCATTCATGACTTATCTGCTATATTCCAATACACTGCATTTAATTAGTAGTGTATTAAACATAAGCAAAATTGTACTTCAACCAGCATCTTGCACATACATTTAACAAATGCTAGCCACATGCAGCTATTTCTGCTTGTAACTTTTGGAACCAGGTTAGAATACGTATCATCTGCAGGTCTAGCCTGGTTCAAGTGAATGATAAACTCAGAGTTTGTCAGTATTAACTCCACGTAAGCCAGGCAGTGCCAGCCTCATGAAAAAGCTTCTCTGCAACACTGTATACCGGCACAGATTTACATATCCTACTAGAATTTTTCTGCAGTTCAAAATTAAAGAGGATACACAGCCAGACTCTCTACCTCTCTCAATTTTGGGAACTTATGATGGAAGAAGTAGCATCACGTCTTTTTCTTCCTGTAGTCACGAAGTTTAAATGCACTGCTTTAAAATTAATGCAAAGCATTTGAGACAGGCATCTACCATATGGGAAGAATAATTATGAACCTTTGGAAGGTGTTTCAGGTCTTAGGAAGCTGCTATGCTGGTTTAACTCTGAGATTTGCCTCTACTCCGCAAGATGACAGGGCAGAGATGACAGTTTGCTCTTTGTGAGGCCTGCGAGCGGTTCCACAACTCGGACTTGTACGATGTCTACCATTTAGTTCTCCAAGGACTGAGGACAGAAGCAGAGGGGAAAGCACCAGCAGGTCTAGATGCGGCAGGTTTCATTTCCAAGACCAAGCCTCTGAAAGCATTAAGCAGCACTGCCTGCTCCAGACATTGGGTAGCAGAATAAAGCTCTATCCTGTGCTTTCTCAGAGAGATTATGATCATGCCTGGCCTCAGCCACCTGACTGTTAATATTACCACAGAGAGCAGCGTTAGCTCTAACCACTGCTGGTACTATACAGCTCTTCCACACAGGAATCTTAGGCCCACAGAGTAGGAGATATGTTTCCTTAGAATATAAGCCTTTTCATGGACCACTTGGAAAGAAATGAGCTTATACCAACTACAAACAGGTACTCATATTGGTCACTGTTTTCCTTAAAAAGATCCCCTGGCTTAAAAAAAGTGCTTTTCAAACTACTTATAATAACAAAAGCTGTTTTTCTTATGCTGGAAAAGCTCAATGCTTCATATCTTTTAATGAGGCAGACAGTCACTCAAAATGGAACTGACTGCCCTCAAAAGCAATTTGCAGCCTTGAAGATAAGCTTGCCAAAACATTTTATATCTGGGGATCCAAGCAGGTTCCTTCGCTGAAATTTCAGAAGTATCCCAAAAGCTGCATTTCAGAATCACAGATCTGTTCAAAGCTCTGCTATATAGCACAAAATGCTGAGATATTTAAATTAAGAGTAGGCTAAGCTACAGAAGCTAAGTAACAAGTACATGCTTGGTAAGAGCCATTGAATAAAAGTATTTATTTTAACATGTTTGCAGAGCGACACTTATATAAAGTTCTCACCATATTTGTGAGCACATTACCCTCTTACCCCGTATCTACAGATGTAAAACATTTATAACATTTATTTGCCCTACAAAATGAAGTAGGTATGATGTCAAGCCACCATTGTTTATCATGTCTGTATTCTTGCTTTGTTACTATGAATGTATGAAAATTGAAATTGTTTTCACAAGCTGATTTGCATGTTAAATAACACTGTCAGTTCAACAGTCACGACAAGGTAATTCTTCCAAAAAGTAATTCATATTACTGAGCAGTTGCTAGTTGTAATAAAATTTGAAATGGCATAGAAACACTCCTAAAGTGCATTACTGCAACTAAATAAATAGCAGCATTTATGTCTTTTCAAAACAGAAGACCTGAAAAGGAAGGGATTGTGACCAGAATAGAAGTATTTTGCACTTTAAAAAGAAAAAGCTGAAAAATATGCAAGGCAGAGGCCTTGCGTTATTAGTCTATAAAGATAGAGCTTAATAACAAGGGGTTCATACCTACAAGACAGAAGGTGCTCTTCAGAAGTCCAAAGCACACAGTGGCAGAACCTCCCCCAAGTCTATTGAAACTACACACGCACATGCTTCTTTGGGTTTGCAAGAAGTATCTCCCATTTAACTGCTGCCTAGCATAGGTCATTATAAAAATACAAGCCTGCAGTGATAACAAAGCAGTTATTTTATCAAGTTATTACTGGCAGCAGATTACATCCCTTTGATAAAAATCAACAGGATTCCAATGCAGTAGTACATGAAGTTCATGGTTTTCTTCGCCTAAAAGAAAAAAAAGCCACAAACAGCTTTCAGTTTTTACACAGCAGCAGTTTTCCATAACACCAGTCAATAGCCTTTTTATCTATTCTGATGTACGCAAAGTTTCACATACTTCCTATGCTAGAAGAATGCTACAATTAACACAAGCAAACTAGAAGTTATTCATCAAGAAATAGTTGGGTTTTGCTGTTATGTTTTTAAACAGCTGTGAACTAAACACAAAGTTTTATTTCAATTATTTAAGAAGCTTAAATAAATACAAGTTCCACTTCAATACACAAAGTAAAGGATTTAGTACTGTATTACAAGGCTGTAGCAAAGCTGCAAGTAGCAGCAGCAGCCAAGAGCAGGTCCCAGATTCTAGTGAGAGATGTAATGAAGTATATGTTAAGTTGATGACAAGCACACATTTGTGACTTTGCATGAAACAGGGATTACCCATTTCAGATACTCCTTGAAATACCTTTCCACTACAGCTCTATAATTTTTATGTAGTAGAGATACACACTACACAAAAGATCAAGGACAACAGCTGTGGTACAAAAATATAGTAGAAACTAAGAGTTTCACTATTTGGATTCCAAATGCAATCAATTTGGTTGATTTTGGCTTCATAGAAGTCTCTTTACCTCTCCAGCCCTTCCTCCTGCCTGTAAACACGTCTTGTAAAACTGCAAATTTTCTTCCCTGAGTTGAATAGGTCACTTCCAGAGCACTGCCAGCACCTATCTGCAAGAGGCCAAATCTGGATATTGAATTCTGTTCCCCAACACTTAAGTTAGGAAAGCTATCTTATCTGAAGCATTTTTTTTTGTCAGCAAAGTGTCCTGTCAGATACAGGGCTCAAATGTTGGGCACTGACTTTACAAACTGCAGGGCCGTTTGGATTGTTTTCTAGCAACTGGGACTTCTGATTTGGTATGCTTAAATCTATGGATGCAACCAACACTCTCATCCTATCAAGATAGAGAATGACCAGACAGACCTGAGAGTTCTGATTGTTAGTCCACATATTTCAACAAAAGGAGGTTTTTTTTCCCCCAAACATGACTAGAGACAATGCTTCCTTAACAGAGGCCTTTGGCAATCACACAGCTGATAACAGCTAGAATATTAGCTACATTCAAGTTTACCATCAGGCACTATACACAGTTGCCTCAGTTTCCACCCCAATACTGAAAGAAATAAGGTATTCGCAACCTTATTTAATGTATCTAAAGGTATTAAAAAAAATATTTTCTACTGTATCAGCATCTGATAAAGGCTAGTGGAGGGGAAAGGGGAGAGGAGTGATACAGTTTAGCAGTTTACCATTTTTACCTGCTATTTGTACCATCCCTAACTATTCCACTTTTAATCTGCCAGGTGCGCCATGGTTCCAGCCCAACATTTTACAGTCCAGTCCAGTCTGAATTGCTGACAAAGGATAAGATCAAGTTTGACACTCTGTTCACTACACTGCAGGCCAGAATTTAAGCAGAACTATTAACATGTCTTCTGGGCAAAAGTCTCCTACAAACCTATCACCAGCTCATTTCCAACACTAATACTGTAAGATGGACAGGCTTGTTTAAAGGGATGTGCACCCCAACCCTAAAGCTGTAAAGGCATTGTAGTCAAGTGGGGGGGGGAAAAGTCATCTCATTTCAGATGTCATCAGGCTTCATACTAATCCTGAATCCTAAAAGAGTAGAACAAGAACTCAATAGTCCAGCTACAGATGAGAGATGCACTTACTTGGGCTGAGCATGATGCTGATATCCAGGTCCAAGAGTAGATCCTGCCCTCATTTCCACTGCCACAGAACACTGAGAAAACACAAAGTCAGTCTCTATCACCACAAACCCCCAGTTATCACCATTACTCCAAATTCTCATCCAAATCAAGCATGAGCTGCCCCCCTCCCTCCTTTGTAGCTTACTCTGGTTTCTACATCAGTCCATTCAGAGTCTGCAGCATCTTCTGGTGGGTTAGGATTGGAAGGTGATGATCTTCGCTTTCGACTGAAAAATGAGGAGGAGGAGGGAGAAAAACGTTACGGGAATGTCACGTATTTTGGCAGATTCTCAAATACAAGCAAATACATTTTATATTGTCTAAAGAAATACTTTAGAGAGCTTTGTTCCTAGCAGCAGACCAGCCTTACCAGCAGCTCCAGTATCTATAAGGAGCTTTCCTCAAGTTACTTCTATACAATTTCAGTTCAGGTACAAAAACTTTCTGTTCAATCATTTCAATCAAAATCAGTTACTCATATACTATTGGAAAGATAGGAGTCAATGTCAGAACCTAGAATTAAGAACACAACTCACCCGGTTGGAGATTCTTGCTTTAGAGTCTCTATCTCTGTGAACTGGACAGCCTGTCCACCACCTCTGGTTTTGAAAACATCACCCTGGAAGCCAAAATCAGTTACCAAGTTTTTTTTTTTTAAACCACATTTACCACTTTTTTTTTAAACCACATTTATTAGGTCAATACAATAGCTACCAGTGCAAGTTTTCACATGAAAACTCAAGTGCTTACAGCTGTTATTTCCTTGCAGATTGGTAGCCAGCAAGCATATGTGCATGAATACATTTTCCCCCAGCCTCCTTGATTATCCACAGGGAAATAAAGAGGGATCATCTACCCTGATGATCATGCAAAATACCCAGGGAGCAGTCACTACCTTGACAAAAATTTCTGCATGATAGCAATGACCAAGTATATTACAGACACAAACAATGCCATTGGCTCAAACTTCCATTCCACAGTATGAACAGGTATGCTGTCATCTATCTAAGGCTTCACTTTTGGAAACATAACTGAGACCTCTAAGGTTAGCTTAGAGTGAGGGTCATTTGCTTTTCTGAAGTTTGAAGAAAATACTGGAAGGCCCATAACTACAAGGAAAGGTGAACTCAAGTTCCAGAAACCAAGAGCCCCTTACTGTGAATTACAAAGAGCTCCCAATTTGCCTTAAATAATTACAGTAAGTATTTTGAGACACAAACATTGCAAGTCTTCAAAGTCTAGGCTACTGCAACAATTTGCTTGTCAGTTTAATACTGGGAATTGTGTTCTGGAGCATTTGAGCATCCATCACTGCAGCAAGCCTATTCATGCTGCTAATGGAAGTCAAATAATATCACTGCAATAAGACCAACTCCATAAAGTTAGCTGTAATCACAAGCCTAAGACATTTCCACTGCAAATGGGTTATTGCATTTTACTGGGCGGGGGGGGAGGGGGCCACTTAATTGCTTTCAAGGAAAACAAGCTTGTAATAGTTTATAAAAGTAATGACAAAGTTCAAGAAAAGCATTTTCAGACTCCAAAGCTACCTCAAATCCAACTCACAAAACTTTCAAATCAAACCTCTTGGCGCATTGAGTCACATGTACCTTTTTGCAGGCTAGTAAGACTGTAGCACAAATACATTGTCAGAAATAGGAGTTGACAGGTTTATCACACATCTACCACAAGGGTGTTTTCTTTACCTTAATTAGTTTTGTTTCAATCTCCCCATCAGAGGCTAGCTCCTGGTGCGTCAGCATATACTTGTCACACTTAGCTAGTGCTTTTTCACTTGCAGCCGCTACTGTGATGGCATGAGGGACATGCGGCTGCATGACTGTTTCAGTGGGCAGATTAGAAGGTGGCTTATGATCTACCCATCTCTCCCCAGCTGAGCGTGACCGTCTGTGTCTGAGACGAACTGGAGGTGCATTCTGATCAGAGCAGAAGAGAATCAGAAGAAATCAACACATAGTAAATTTCTCAAAGGATGTCATTAGCAGAAGTGAGCTTTTCAGGTCTGGTTAAAACTTATCTGTATGAAGATCAAAGCCTTATTCCTAGAGTACTTTCAGAATCCATCCTGAAAGGCACCATTATTGAGCACCTTGCATAAGATCATTAATGGATTTTTTTCTGTGCCAATTTCTATTGTTTGTCAATTTTAGGTAAGTGTTATTTAATCAGTTGCATTCCACACATAATAAAGTTTTCTCAAGGAGGACACAAGTATCTTTTGTAGCGCTCCTCCGAAATTTCCAAATCAACACTGATTGCTATAAACATATTAACCCACCTGAAAAGAGAAAATTTTGAAATATATTTTCATGGGTGCATTCCTGGATCAAATAAGCAATTTTTGTGGTAGCAAAGGAAGCAGACTAAATATGGATTGCTAATATCTCTAAAGGATGCAAGGCCTCATAGTACTTTTCATTAAATAGAGCAGAGCTAGAGGAAGTGTCTCCTGTGCTAGTGCTACTGCTTCTGAATTCAGCTGTTGAAAAGCCATAGGAGTGACTGAAGTTCATGTATTTTTACTGTGTTCATAAACATTACTGTCAAATGCTTAGGAAAAATAGAAGACTCTGATAACCAGCAATAACTCGCTTAAACTGTACCCCTTCAAGATCTTTGGAAAGTACTGAAATACTGTTAGGCCAAGGATCAGCTCTACTCCCCTCTTTGGGAGTTGTGGCCTTTTTGCTCATAAACACGCAAAACCAGTAAGACCATTGAAAGGTCCTTGAAGCATTACTGGGCTTTACAAAGACTATCTGCAGGCTCTCCCTGTTCCATTTACACACTGATTTTACATACCTCTCTGAATCATAGTGAAGTTACATAACTCAAATCTGTAAGTCCAAATCCCACCCATTGTACTTTTAGGTGATGAGCATCAATTACAGTTTTTAGCAATAGACATGCCTCTCAAATCTAAAGCAGCTCTTAAAAAGAGACACGCTGCTTTCAGCAAAAGTTTTCCATTAAAGAAAGAGTTCCTCAAGAGTTTTTTTTTCCTTTTAGTGAGCAAGTACTGGTTTCTGTTGATGCTTTTTGGAAATAGTTTTGCCAAGCTGCCTTAGAAGTTATGCCCTAAGGGCACACTACTACTGGTTACATTTTACTGTAAAAGAGACCACATCCCTTACTCTGCTAAGAGTGGTTCATGTGTTAGTTAATTAGAATAGCATTAGCTTAAAAGCACATCCCTTACTTCAAAGGGCTCGCAAGTAATAGGAATTTTGGAAACATTACTGAAAATGAATCATACCATGAGAAACTTTCCTCCTCTTGAGATGCTCTCTCAAGAAGGCCGATTTAGTTTCTTTTGTACAATTCTTTTAGATTTTCCTGAGCCACTGCAACAGAACTATAATGTGACACAGACAAGCATTGCGGACACACACATTTGCACACATCAATTTAAAGGAGGAAGGGGGGAGAGGGAAAGTGTCCCAACTGTAAGTAAAGCCCCCAGCTTTAACACACACATGAAAATTTGGGAAGAATACTCTAAGGGCAAACTTAACATTCATACAAGTGAGATGCTTGTCCAAGCACTATTTCCAATAGATGTTTGCACAAATGGCTCATAAGACCACCTTTCAAGCTGCCCAAACAGACTACAGTAAATTGCGGACCAAGACACAGATCTGAGGAGACAGACACAAATGGAAAAACAAGGACATTCATAGCCAGAAGAAAAGGTCTAGCTAGTTCAGAATTCCTTACAAGAGCTATCTACATGCTAGCAAGAGATAGGCATACTTCTTCTAAGGAATTTTCAAATGTCAAATTAAGGAGTCAAATAGAATGAATAACGAGACTCAGCTTGGAAATAGCACTGTCCTATGAGAAATACATTATGGAAATAGTTCCAATCTGTTTTAGGTGTGCTCTATATGAAAGAGCAGTTAAGATGAGTTTCTGAGCCAGACTAAGCAACACTACGTTTAGTTTTTGACAGGAGCAGCACTAACCCTGCAGCATTGGTCCTCTTCTATTTCTAGCTCATCTCTATGTCTGGGAACCTCAACGACTCCAGTCCAGTACATCCCTCGCCTTCTGTCTGAGGCATTATAGTTTCTACTTTGTTCTGGTTCTTGCTGTCTGCTCCTTGCATTAGAAGTGCCACTGGTATGCTTGTTCGAAGGGATTTTCTGCTCCCATTCCGTAATACAGGATGCCACAGAAATGCTGCTACAAGAATTAGAACGTCTGTGCACCTGTGGGTTGCTCACGAGTCGCTGGCTGTTAGGGACCTGAGTAATGCAATTACTAGGCTAGAGAGAATAGGAAAGAAGTTAGTGAACATACAGAACTGTCAACTTAAGCCAATAAAATAGTATCACACTGCACATGGTCTGTATTCAATTCAGCTCTTCAACTTATGGTTTTGGACAGTTAGTGTGTTTCAGTGACAGCATTAAGAATCAGGTATTCTTCCAATACTAGGAGCACTGGAAGGTAGCAGCACAAATAAAGAACACTGATAAATGCAACTGGAGAAAAAGAATTCAAATGTTAGTCATTCAAATTCTGTGCTTGAGAACTTTTTCTAGCCACTAAGACAACTGGCCTGCATTTCAGTTCATTCTTATAAAAATGCTTGTCCCCATGTCAACCGTTTCATAGGCAACTTACAGGTACTGGTGAAGGAGACACTGATCTCTGAACAGGCTTCTCTCTGTCTCTCTCCCGTGAAGGCCTCTCAGGTTTTTCATTCTTTGGTTCAGTAACAATGGCCTTCAGCTGCTTCAGTTTTTCATCTTTGACCCATAGTTTGTTCTGCATTTCCAGCTGCTTTGCTGCTACACGACGTTCCTGGAAAGATAAGCGAGAAAAAGTGTGAAGTATGTTACACAATACAACTACTTGCTTGTGCCTTTGTAAGTTTAAAGGGAATCATATATTCCAGATATATCTTAACAGGAAAAAGATTTAATTCTAAGCTATTGGAAATAATGGCAAATCAAATAAAAAATGGACTTGCCAAATTCCAGAACAGTACCATATTTAATGCAACAATTTGCCTTTTGAATTAAGACAAATGGGAGTGTCTAACTACAGTTTTATCAATGGTCCTGAAGCATGAACTTGCAGTATTAATCCCTCAGATTTCCTTTCCTTATTGCATGTCAAACACACCTCTGAGCAAGAATGTATGCAGTGAGGAGAAAGGAGAAAGTAGGTTCCTGATGACAACTGACAGGACACGAGAATCACTCCTGACATTAGAAAGCCAGAAACCCAAGAAACAAGTTCTAGATATTGGAATGAAATGAGGAGTTGCTTGAGTGTTGTTCTAGCTGCATCAAAAGACCTTGAGAAATATATCCGAACATATCATATCTGTAAAATTTTTAAGTTGAAAATGTTTAGTTTAAGTCCATATTTAAAGCTAAACATCTTCAGTCTTAATGCTACTTAAAAAATAAAGAAAAAACCCACAATCAAAACCACAACCCACCACACACATTGCTTAGCATTGCTCCCTTATGCATTTCTAACAGATATGGCAGTGTACTTACACACTCCTTTTCCCATTTCATGGTCGTTTCTGCCACCATGCCTTGCAATCGTGCCTCCAGCCTACGCTTGTCAGAAGCTTGACGTTGCAATTTCTGGCTCTTGCTTTCTAGTTCTTGTTGGAGATTACGTTTGTCTTCTTCATAAATTGTAGCAGTTTTCTCTAAAATCTCAATCTGGAGGAAGAGAGGAAGGATTTGGCTATGCTTCTAACAAGCACAACCATCTAAGCCCAAGACTGCTAGTCATATTCGATTAAGTTAACAAGTACAAGAATACATTAGCAGTTGTATATATACAAGTATACCCAGAAAAATACTAATTCCAAAAAGTTCTGGATATTTTACAACTTTCTTGTAAGTTGCACATCTCAATGTATTGAGAAAATCCTCACCTAATAGGAAAGCCAAAAAGCTAAAAACATTCAGTTAAAGTTCCCCAGAAAATACTTCTAATCTCATTTCTAATATCCTTCTTGGGCAACTTCTGATGTCAAGAAGTTTGCCAAACAGTAGGTAGAAAATTCCTTTTATGCTGAGGAACTGTGTAGCTTTAGCCAACGAGAAAACCAAAACAACAACAACAAAAAACCAAAACACCCAACCTTGTATTCCAGAGTTTTAGTTTTCTTCTCCAGGCGTTCTAGCTCCATTTTCTGTCCTGCTATTATTTTCTCTTTTTCAGACAGTTTTCCTTGAATATAGTTTTCCTTGGATACAACGCTGGAATCAAATTCTTGCAGCATAGTTTTAAATGCAAGCACTGCAAGAGAATCAATATATCTTATCTTCTCACACTAACCCCAAAATATCAGATAGTTCTTCCACTCCCACCAGCTTAACACTACCAGCTACCCCAAACAAAGGCTTTCCAAACCATCGAGACAAGGTATTTATGTTGTGTTGGCACAGAAGACATCCCTGAAGAGTATTAACTGAGACAAAAGTCTAGTTCAACACTGATGTTCAAATTCTTACCATTCTTGGCAAATTCCTCTGACAACATTTGCCGTAGTTTATGGCGTTTTTCCAGGACTTCAATAAGCTTTGGAAGTGTCTGATCATCATTAACATCCAATAGTTCACACGAAGGCAGTGGAGGAAAGCTCTGCAAAAGCATTTCTGAAACAGATTGCTCTTCTGTTTCTGTAACATTTAAAGCGAAAAAAAGTCTGTCAACAAGCTACAGAATGGAAAAATTCCATTTGACAACGCATAGTCACAGATCACTCATTCCATAATATTATGAAGTAGACAGAATAATTACTGAGAACTAGAACTTCTCAGAAGAGATGACAGCATCGAGGAAAGATTAAATGTGACATTCTTGATTTGTTACTTTAGAATACCTCCAGGCAACTCCTGCTTTCTACAGTAGGCCCTGAGCATACAAAAACATCAAAGTATCATCCTCAGTATAACAATTTCCTTTCAGGAACTGCAGTAACGGGACCATGAATTCAACTCATCACCAATTACAAAGAATTACTCTGACGCTTGGAGTATAAGCCCACTTACTGTAAAAGTAGTGCTGCTGTATAAAAAGAGCAACTCAAATATACATAATGCAGAACAAGCTCACGACTAACGGGTAAATGAAGTTTCTTTTGCACTTTTAAGGTCTGGATAATTTGTTTTTTAAAGAGCATTCATCCCCAGCAAACAGAAAAGCCTGTGCTGTAATCACCTAGCATTTTAGTATTTACCTCCATTTATTGGGCCACCCCGAATCTCCAGTTTCCGTGAAAGTTCCTCTCTAAAGGCCTGATTCCTAAAGCGCCGCCCTGGTGTTAAGCCACAGAGTGGTTTATCAACAGGTCTTGCAACTTCGACTTCTTGAGTCATTTCTGCAAATCGCATCACTTGCTACAAAAGAACAAAAGCAAGCTTAACAATGAAACTAAACAGAACAAGTGAATTTGAAAGTAATATTTTTGATCAATAAATGCATTAGAGGAGACATTATCAAGCTATAATATGAAGTAGCTCCCAGCTACGTAGCTCGCAATTTTAAAGTGGAGCATCCAAAACCATTCCTGGTAACATCACCCCAACCTCCACCCCCAAGGAACCACGAAACTGACTGTGTGAACACCTGCACTGAAGTTCTGGCAGGTATTTTCACAGTGGGAATTAAGCACTTAAACATTGCTGTGGGTTTGGACTTTTGTAAATAGGACAACCTTTCCTATTTTATGTGCAAGTATAGTTGTAATTTTTAAAAGGAAAAAGTGAGACTTAAAGGGCATATCTTCCCAGTGGTAACATATTTGATTACATGAGAAGTTCAAGCAACAAAGATTACTATTCCTATATCCTGCTAAACAAGTACAGTAATTTGATGATAAACATGAAAGAGAAGAGAAAGAAGATCCGTAAGAAAGTTACCACGCTTTCCTCGTAGTCCTCAGCTTTAGGATTAACGCACACAATCATACGCACTTTTCCTTCACCATCAAAATAGTTCTTGAACAGATGAGTCAGCTTGGAATCTCTGTATGGAACCATCTTAAAACAAACACAAGGATCTACTAAGCTTTCATTAAAGCAGATCTTCATCAAAAGACTTTTAGATGATCTGTTGCGTACCTTATTCGTTCCGTACATCTGGTTTTCCCGTAGAACTTCAATACAAGTTCTTAAAGTCATTAACGACTGATTAATATTACCTAAAAATAAAAAAGAGCTCCTTAAGCAGCCATTTGGATAATGTTCCCAAATTACATAGTGGTTTACTTAAGAATAGACTACCTGGACTCTTAAGTAAGATTTGTAACAGATAACTGCTCCAATTAGTCTGAAGTATCTCTGAATTTAGTGCTACAAAGAAACTTCTGATTCCCAAACTTGAGGATTTAAGACCATCAGATCAGATAACTGAACATCAAAACAGAGCACTTCAATTTCTCCCCTCCCCACCTTTCTTTCCTAGGAGGCAGACCAATATATTAGTGTATATACAATGAATGGGCTGTCTAAATGTGGTACATACCTGCTTCACGCAGCCTGTTCCCTTCAGCTTTTGTTCTATTAGTTCTTTCACTTCCAGCTAGATCAACCAAGGACAGTTGACTTAAAGTGATCTGTTCTTTCTCCTATTACAGGAAACAAAATTACGTTAGGCTGATGATTAGCACTGGGTTCCCTACCTTCTAAAGGTGGGAGGTAAAAGGGGGGAACCCTCACAATCCAGAGCCAGCATGCAAACTTAAAAGACTCCATGTTGCAACTTTAGATAAAGTCTGAGGGAGTTTTTGTAATCCTTAATGCAAGAAAATGCCCACCATTAGCTTTTAAGTACATTAGGTTTTTCAAATCCTTCCTGTTTTGGGCCACATGATAGATGTAACAAGTGCACCCATTCAAAGCCTCTCAGTTTTATATTCTTAACAGTTTTCGCTTACGAGAAACAGAGGCAGAGAACAAAGGAACAAGCAGTTTTACTCCCCATTTTAATGCTCTACTTTTATTATAGAGAAGAGATTAAGTCTATCAGAGATCTCAGAAATTTGAAAAGTTTGATTTGCTTCAAAATGAAATTGCTAACTAGCAGATGCATATGTTCAAGACAAGGTCACTGTTTAGTTAGATTCACTACTGCAAGGTTCACTACTTTTTCTAACCTACGTATACATGTACATACATACACACACACACAGAGCTGTTCTTTAATAGTCTGCTCATGAGTTCACCTGTAGCACATTATCTCCATCTGCATCCAGGGGTGCCTGAGCCAACTTTATTATAAAAACACTATGAGAGCGACTAGATTCTCGATTCAGCTGAGTATTTGCAATACGCCTTTTCTTTTGACCTGTTTAAAAGAAAAAAAAAAAAGCACTGTTTTATTTAAGACTTGCCACTTAGCAAAGTGAATCCTCTTTTTACCATGAGAGTGAGAAAGATTACATGTCTGTACTGAATTTAAGAAGTTATATTTTAAGATTATTTACCTCTCCAAAACACTTCAAAAGCTTCTTCTGTAGATTTCACCTCTACTTCGGTGCATCCTGTGACATACAT
Organism: Casuarius casuarius; assembly: GCA_003342895.1. Lineage (NCBI taxonomy): Eukaryota > Metazoa > Chordata > Aves > Casuariiformes > Casuariidae > Casuarius > Casuarius casuarius. The sequence goes on from PTFA01000231.1 coordinate 1,185,298, forward strand.
ATTGTGATTCTGGTCCTCACGCAGTATTTTGGATTGTGGAGGTCTTAAGAGGGGAGAAAAAACAAGAAACCTAAAACTGAAGGGAGTTTTATATACAACCATACATTTTATGTCATGCAAATTTTCATTTGTTTAAATACAAAATTCAGACTGAACATGTCAATTATCCATACAGCAGATGGAAGAGGAAGTACAAATACATGGACACACACTCAGCCAGGATTAGTTACACTTCAGCTACTGTTTTAATTTAGAAGCTACGTTTAATTGCAGTTCTTACTGGAAATCACAGGTTTGGATGGCAGCTATTGTTTTTTCTACATGCATACACTCATACAGAAGCGAGATGGCTTCAAAAGCCTTCTGTATTTGCTAGTAAAGCAAGAAAAGGTAGGGAGTCAGTAAGTTCATTTTCTGTTTCTACTACAAAGAAATTTCACTTTTCAATATCGTGAATAATATGCTTATGCACATACATAAAGTCACCATTTCGCACAGGAGTGTTGCAATTGTTCCACCTACCAAAAAAACAGGGTTAAAAGATATTAAATCATTCAGCTTTAACACACTGCAGTTTCCATAAATGGAAAAACTTTAAGATCCTTCCTAGGCTGATTTGTGGGCATGATAAGCAAGATACTAAACCAAATACTTTAATCCTTCCTTAAAAAGCATTCATAGACGTTCAAACTCATTTCAAAGCACTACTTTAGAGCTAACTCTTGATGTTTTAGTGCAATTGCTTGTTTTGCTCTAGTTAATTTTTACAGATTAATTTTAGCTTACATGTATGCCAATAGATATGTATAGGGTTTTTTTAATGGGTTTACAATCAAAAACAAGTATATTCAAAGTTTAACTTTCAGACTGTTTTTTTCCAAAGGTCCCATTATTCGCCAGTTTTGGACACCGCTCACATGTCTTTCCACACAATTTGCCAAAATTTCACTTAAGACACTATCCATCTCCGTTTCTATAGAAATGGTCAGCATCAAGAGAAATAATATGCAAACTTGCATTAACTGTAAGTAACAGCCAAAAGTGGCTTTTGCCCCATACACTCCGTTTCCAGGAGGAAACGGCAGCTATGGAATGGCTTACTCTAATTGCCATCATCTGCTAGGAATACTACTTGCAGAATAGCACAGACAGGCTTAGAATCTCAGTGGGATACAACAGGCTGCCTAACAAATTCAATATTTACTTATTGATCTGACATTATACTAAGGAAGAGAGCACTAAGTCTTAGAAGCAGCAACAAAAAGACCATCAGTACTTGGCACACTTAAATGCTATTGTCTGGACTCCTTGACCACCACCTTTCTCACATTATAGAGTTAAGCCAGACTTGCCAAGACTGCAGCCAAAGACATTATAATTCCCATAAAAGCATAACTGAATCTGGCAATAAGGGTATTCATAAAACTTACTTTGGTTTTATGGGATCAAAGGGAGCTTCCTCCAAGAGGTCATATATGTAGTTATTATAGATCTCAATATAGGAGACAAAGACACTATAGACATTATCTTCATCAACTTCTTCCACTTTGCAGTGATCTTGCACATTGATCATATCAGCAAATTCTGGATCTATTTGTCGCCTGCTAAACACACAGAACAAGCAATTGTAATGGAGTATCCACAGTCAGCAAACATCTTATAGACAGCGACTGTAGAATTAAAAACCTCTGACCACACTCTGAAAAGTTTAAAAATACACATTTTTAACTGTCACTGCTGTACTCAGTTGCAGTAAGAAATACCTTGCAGAATTCCTGGATAGTTTGCATTTCTATCATCTTCCATTCAGCAATCTCACTTGTTTGGCAGAACACCCTCACATTTAACCTCACAGTATCACTGCTAAGTGAAATCATTGCATTTTACTCAAGGGAAAGTACATGTACAAAGATAGAATTGTTGCCCGATTCTAAATCTTCTAATCTAAATACTTAACTATGTAATTCCTCAAACCACAAGACAGTTTTATTTAAAAGTTTTTATTATACTTTTTTCTCCTAAGTTAAGACCAGAATTTCAGAATAATACTTACATTAATTAATTCATTCTGCATGTTACAAGTTACTTACTTGCCAGATGGCGTTTTTGGAACAGGCATGACATCTCTTTTCTGTCGCTCTAATAGAGCATCTACTTCACACTGAACATCCACACCATTCTTCTCATCAAGCTTAAAAACCTGAGCAGTGAATATACATTTAGACAATATAAAGACAAACACTAGAGAACATAAGGTGTTGGCCAGCAAAACACAAGTTATGTGATCAAGCTGTCTGGCAACAAGTGAATACTGTGCCCCTCACTAACACTCAATCTGCTGGCTAATTCCAAGTAGATTCAGAAGACAGATATTTCCAAGATAAATATTTCACAAAAGCTTCCAAGCTAGCATTCTACTAAAGAAAAGGCTTTCAGCGTTATTTCCAATATTTTTAGACACCAGAAAATCCAGAGATAATTTGAAACTTTTCTCGTTGTCAAACATCTCCTACGTCAGTAGACATGGTATCAGATCAAGCCACAGGAAGCCAATGCTCAGAAAGCTTTTTTTCGTTGTTTTTAAAAGAGAATTAAAGAATGAGAAACAATTACAAGGACAGCCAGACCAGACTGCTTATTTTTATGAAACGTCCCTCCTAGCTACTATGTCTGTCTCCTTTGCCCCATGCTCCCAATCGTACGTTTTTGTTGTTGTTGTTTTTCCCCAGTGCTTAAGTGGCATGACTGGACACAAGTTAAACATTTCAAACAACAATTTTTCTAGTGTTTTAGGCTGCTATAGGCAACAGCGTAAAGAATTTAGTGCAAAACTACACACAAATCGCTTGGCCTGGAATGGTCCTATGCTGTTGAAGATCATATCCAAGCACCGAGGAAGAAGTCCTCCATCACCAGGAGATCCTGTCATGGTGTGCGTTTTTCCGCTGCCTGTTACACCATACGTAAAAAGCAGGCCTAGGAGAGACAGAAAGGTTATGAAATGGCACTGTCTTAAAAATAAATAAATAAATAAAGCTCAGTTATAATCTCGCTCACCGTCTTTCCTGGGTCAAATGCATTTGGGAAAACCAATGACTCCTTTTGAACAGTTAACAGTAAATTATTCCAGCCCCTCACAAAGCCATTATTAGTCAATACCAGTATTTGCATTGATACACACTTCAACTACAACTAGTAATGCTTATCACCCTGTTTTCAAGGGGTATATTTGAAAGGCAAAGTGGAATGAAACCAACAAATTTCTCCAAAGCCCAAGCTGTAGAGGGCTGGTTTATATCGACTGTTACTGAGGAGTCTGACATTAGCCAGATACTTCAAGGACCAACACAGCAATATCAAACTGTGCCCAAGACATCAAGTCCTAGAAAGACAAATTGATTTATTTCAGGGAGTCAGTCTTTAGGTGGAGAAGTCATCCGTTTCTGCAGAAAAAGAGTTTCTCCAGTTAATAACATACAAAAAGATTAGACCTTGACACAAGTAACATGCATGCCACAACACAAGTGAATAAGTTTAGAAGTAAGGAAAGGCAGGAAGAGCTTCCAAGAATGCTGTATAGGGGAGAACCACCACAAATATTTTCATTGAAGAGGGAAAAAAAAGTATTTATGATTTTTTTTCTCTTAGACAAGCTAAAAAACCTTGACACAAGTGAAGTCATAGCAATAAAAAAAAACTGCAGAATAGACAATACAAAAAGTGGTAAAGAACAAACCCTCGCTCACCATTTTTCCCACGAATGAGATCTTCCACAAGAGGTTTAGCCACCACATCAAAAAGCTCCTTCTGAACAACTAGGGTGCCAAATACTTCTTTAAATGAATACTGTGTCTGAAGAAAAAAATATACTGCCCTAAACATTAATTTTCCAGAAGTCTGTTGCTTCAAAATGCTTCATACCTTAGAACTGTTTTTCACCAGCTTACCAGAAAGACTAGGATTCTACTTTATTATACCAGTGTTTGAATACTTACAGTTGCTTCAATGCAACTGTACTGAGAATGAGCTCAGATCTGCATAATGAAGAACAGCAATTTTCTCATTTTCATAGAACTCAAGTCCATAAATAACCAGAAAGATCACAAAGCCTGACCTCCTAGCAACCAGAGAATCTCACTGTTTGCAGCGTCAAGCCCAAAACTTCTGCTCAAACCCAGCTATCTATTCCAGCACTCAACAATGAAAGACCCACAACAGCCAAAGTCAAGTTGTTTCATTGTTTAACCAATCTTAAGTTTGTGTCTTTTTCTAAAATAGCCTCAATTTCCAGTCCTAGAATTTCAATATACTATTTTTTTGATGAATCTGGTCATGTAAATATTTGCACTGTAAGTTTTCCAACAGAGGTTTGGTTACTAAACTTTTGATTAACCTTTGGCTCTTTTGGCTCTTTTATCTAAGCCTTTAAAGGTTGCTTTATGTACTCTTCCTTTAAGAATTTCCTATATTGAAATCAGAAACAAGTACTCTACATTTCAACTGGTATTCACTATTTTCCTTCTTAGAAACCTAAAGAACATGTCTTCTTTTGAGTTACACTGCTGCATTGGGAACTTGCTGCCAACTGTCTTACTACCAAATTATGCTCAGTGCCATGGTCCTCCAGCTCCCTCCCTTTCTAGGCAACACACCTGCTGGACTAAACACACATATTGGTCAAGACAGGAGCTGCTTGCTGCAAGTGACCTACTACCTGCTTTTCTTCATTTCATGACATTCCATCACTTCCGATACATAAGCAACAGGTTTTTCTCCCCCAGATTATATAAAGAAGGAAACTTTGCCTTTTACCCAATATGAAGTTTAAGATAAAGCAACTCTTAATTCATTTAAAATTGGTTTTGCTTAGAGTTGGCTTTTTTGAATTAGTCCTACATAGCAGAATCCTTAAGTCTAAGTATTAGCCAGCTCTAGATTTGGGGTTTTTTCCTCCTTTTACCCCTTTCCTGGACCCCCACAAATAAGCCTTTTAATACACAGAGGTAGAGGATTTAAACCCGCCAGCCCAGCCCAGCCCAGGTGAGGCGGGAAGGCCGCCACCCCCGCTGCGGGCCCTACCTCGCGGTACTCGCCGTTGCGGAACACGCGGTAGCCGTCGGGCGGGTGGATCTGCACCGTGGTCTCGTTGATCACCTCGATGCAGCACTCCTGGTCCGGGCGGCTGAGCGGCCGCACCCTGCAGTACACCTGCGGGGAGACAGGCCCCGTTGTGGCGGCGGCCGGGCCCCCGCCGCGGCCCGGGCCCCCGCCGCGGCCCCGCACTCACCCCCACGGGATCCTTCAGGCTGGGGTTGGACGGCTTCTTCGGCGCCGGCCTCCGCGGCGTCTTGGCCCTACTGGGAGAAGGAGCGAGGCGTCAGGGCGGGGCCCCCGGGCCGGGCCCCGGGGATCCCCCCGCGCCCCCGCGGGGGCCACTTACGCCGCCTTCATGGCGCGGACGGTGGCCGGGCGGCGGACGGTGGCCGGGCGGGGCCGCGCGCCGGGGGTCCCGTGCGAAGCGGACGCTGGCGGCGAGACCGCCCGGGCTTTGAACTTCCCTCCGTCCGGCGGCCCGCGCGCCTGCTGTTATTCAAATCTGGCCAATCAGCGCGCGCGGCCGCGGGAGCGTCACCGCGCAGCGCGTTGTTACGTAGAGGACGGCGACGCCGCCGGCAGGCGAGCGGGCGGGGAGGGGTTCCATCCCCCTCCCCTCCCCCCCCCGCCGAGGCGCGGCCCC
>PTFA01000231.1:1191261-1214206 GCA_003342895.1 Casuarius casuarius
ACGCGACCCCCCCACCCCGGGCCGGGCCGCGGGCCCGGAGCCAGGCCCCGCGGAGCGGCCCGCGGCCTGCAGCCCCCCGGGAGGCCTCCCCTCCTCCTGCGGGCCCCGGTGCCATTTCCCACCAGCCAACTGCCCATTCCCTTGGGCGAGGAGCGAAAACAACATGTCGCCGCAGGTGGGAGCCGGGCCGCGGCCGGCGGGATGGGAGCTCCCCTGGCCCGCTGCCCGGCTGCTCCTTATCTCCTCTTTGTCTCTTTATCTGCTTAGTTCAAACAGAGATTCGGGCTCGTGGAGACAGGTGTAGTCCGGCGAGCGTCGGTGTGCCAGCGCCTCCGCACGGTGCCCGCGGCCGAGCAGCTACCTGCCCAGCGGTAACTGGGTTAATTCCCAGCCCTTTAGGGAATGGTTAACGAGCTAAAACGTGGAGCTGAGACACACGTAGAGAGACCAGCTGCACGAGCGTGCTGAAAAATCTGCATCCTGCAAAGGAAGTGCGCTTTTAAATCAAATGGACAAACTGGGGTCAAGGCAATGGCGAGGGTAAAATAATTTGTTTTTTAGCCACGGTTAGCAGCTCAGAAAGCCTCCAGGGGGTTGAACTCAATCTCACTTAAACCACAGACTCTTGCCAGTTGTCAGCTTCAGTGCCAATTAACTAAATCAAGTTAGCCAGTCCCATTTAAAACACAACAAAGGAAAAAACAAAGAAACCCCACCAAGCTGTCAGTTTTCTACTGTGACAGATCACCGTCAGAGTGACCCATTTAGTGCTCTGGGCAACCTTCACTTCTTAAGGAGTGTTTTAAAATATATTGAAACAGACACATTTCTTCGTGCCTCTGCTCATAACACCCATCAACAGGACAAGCAAAATTAAACCTACGCAGAAGCAGAACCAGATCCCTACATGCATTTCTGCCATCACACTGTACCTCACAAGCCAAGATGGGTCTTGCACTGTACCCTAAAAACAGATGAGATGGGGTTGTCACCCTCAAAAGCAAACCGAATTGCAAATCCCTGGGAACTAATCAAGGTGCCTGAAGCTGCACTCCTCACTCATAGCAAAAACTTAGCTCACGCTGCTGCTGACTGCTGCTTCTCATAGGTCCCAGACTGTTTAGGACTTTGTAAGTTAAAACCGGTATATTTGCATCTGTCTGGGAAATGATACATGCAGCATGGATGAGAGCACAACTTAATACGATCACAGAGAGAAAGGTTGCTTAACAAACAAGCTAACAATTCATGCACCTGCTGCCATTTCCAATAGATTGAAGATACAGCCCCACTGCAATGTCGAATGCCAAGGTGATAAAGACTTGCAGGACAGTTAGAAGGTCTGTAACTGAGTATGTGTTTGTTTTCAGTTGGGCACAAGCTCCTATCTCTCTGTAGATGGAAAAAAGGCCAAAATAGCTCTGTACTAGTTACCTGATCTAATGGCAGGAGCCAGGATTCTAATCAGCCGAACAAATCATAAACCTCAGCAAGTAAAGGGAGCAACGTAACCTCTGTCGCTAGGGAAGAAATGACTTCCATGCTGTCCCCACCATGCGCAGGCATCTCATTCTCCTGTGAGCTGATTCTCAGGCGGCAAGCCCTCATCCATGCCTCCACCCTCACCAACGCTACAGGCTTCTTCACATGGAGAGGTATTCCAGAAGATGTTCATAATTCCCTATGCAAACACCCTTATACCCTAGCTGCAAATTATTTTAATCTGTTTTGTACATTATACTGTTTTGGAAAAAGACATGCATCTTTTGGATTAAGAGTTATTCAGAAATATTCAGATTCATGATTTACCTTAATCCAAAGGAACTTTTGTGTCATGATAGGATCTAAGAGTCAGCCAACTGCCCTTCCGAATAGGAAAGTCACAATTTCCAGTAACTTTTGCCTAAGATGTAAAAGTTATATCAGTGGCCTATGAGTATGATGCAGCCTATTTAGAATACTGTGGAATTATAGTGGTTGGTATAGAAGACTGTAGTTCAAGATAAATTCAGGCTAAATTCAAGAGATCATGTGGTGTTACATAGCAAACAGGCTCCAGATCTAGAACGGGCAGTAGTGAGACCCAAACATGGATTCCAGCCAAAATTCAGTGCAAAGCTTTACCCTGGCAGAGCTGTACCTTGTCCTTTGCACACCTACCAAGTTTGACCCTTCTCACATTCCTGCAGTACCTGCCTAGTTCACCAGTGCAGTAAAATCCCACGGGCTGAAGAACAGAATAATGATGCGCTCCTAGATTTCATCATAAAGTTAATAGTTTTGTTTGTAATTTGCTTTGGGTTGGGATGAGGTGACCAGATTATAGTCTGCATGAGGGCCCTGTTAAATTGGGCCTTCCTGGGTTACAGAGGAAAGGGCACAGACACAATGAAACAACATGTTCAAACAAATAAATATCTTGTATTATTTACATGTAACAATTTGACACAGAGGTTTTATTTCTTTATATGTGCATAAAATTTAGTACATAAAATAGCTTTTGGAAGGCATAGCTCCAGCTGAACAAGAAATCTGGCTTACCTATGCTGCTTCAAGATCAAACAACATTCACTCATTTAGTGTATAAAGTATCCAGTAGACAAAGACTCCATGCGTAGTGTTGCAGGACCTGTAAGGATTGTAACAGTGTATAAAATAGTGCTATATTTTTAGTGTAGTTTTTCTACAAACAATGACATATTTAATAGATGTTGCATATGAAGAAGACAAGGACTTCCCATATTCAAAAGTTAAACTACCAAGAAAAAGTTATAATAAATTAATGTAAATTTTAGAGAATCTTAAATCACTTCTTGCACACAAAGCCAGATTCCTTTCCAGTTACACATGTACACAAGGTAAATAATTTGCAATTATTAGCAATTATCTTTGAAGTGGTTATTTTCACAGGCAGTATTTTTATGCACCATCCAAATCAGGTTAGCATATATCAGTGTCATAGTTATATTAGTTTTCCCTTTTAATGAAATAAAACTGTTGAATAAACAATTATGTTCCAGTGCTTATAAATATTAATATAAATCTTGGTCAGCTTTCAAAAGAAAGCTTGTTTTCAAAAGACTTGTTTGTCCCATAATATATTTAAAGAGCTGTTGTATTATCACTCAAAAGTGCATCTATTTTACCTTAATAGAGGTAATTATACAGAAAACAAATTATACACCCGTATGATTATCAAGAAGCTTGATAACATTCCGCAGCAGGAATTTTTGCATTACATGTTCATGTACCTACTACATGTTATTAGATAAGTCCAATGTGACAATCTCGTCACAGGCACCCTCAAAGCCGAGGCTGCACAAAAAATTTCAGTAAAATTTGAAACATAGGCAAGTTCCAGTCTCTCTCAATCACATATCTTTCAGGCACTTCGGTTTAATGTAAGGCTGTGGAAGACAGATGTTTGAGTTTTTAATCTCCTAGATGATACTGCTGTTGAAGGTAAAACGTTAGTTAGGGAGCCCCTAGGAGAACTCTTTCTTGGAGTCTTTTGCGAAGGAGCCAGATCCGCTGGCCTGGACAGCATTGCACTATTACACCCTGGCTAATGATCCAGCTCCCCGATGTCAAGTGATGCAAGGAATGGATCTGAAATTGCTCCGCACCACAGGAGTCTGCCCTTGCCTTAACAAGCTTGGGCTCATGCCCTCAATGAAAGCAAAATCTGTTGGAGGAAACCTGGAAAAGCATTGCAAGAGCTGACTGCAGAGCGGCCTCCTCAGAGCTCAGCCCTCGGGACTCTCCAGCCCTGTCTGCACTGAAGTCAGTAACACAATTCACATTGATTTCCGTACAGCTGAGGTTTTGCTTCCAGTCTAAATTGATAACAAGGACATTCATGTCATCAGATGACCAGCATTATCCGCTTTCACTTGTCTCCCCAGTTCTTCCCTAAGGCAGAACCGATGAATGCCTATTGCTTTGGAAAGTAATACTGTTTTCCTCCCTTTTACAGAAAGAATTAAGATTATTATAAACATTTTTTGTGGTGAACTATCAGATTGATTAAAAGCATTTCATAATCTGTTTCCAGCTTTAAAGCTATATAAAGAACAGTGCAATATAAAATGTTTCACTCTTGAGAATTTTTAAATAAACATTTTCTCAAAGAGCGTGTGTGAATAAATCCATCTTCATTCATACCATACACACACTGTTTAGTTTCTCTCCCATGGAGCCGTGTAAATAGTATATAGAACTGAAGCCTAATTCCCGTGCAATTTTTCTCTCTGCGAAGGCTCAGGCAGGCAGCTGAGAGACATGGAGCAGAGCCCAATGACGGCCAGGGAAACGGCCATGCAGATGCCCATTGAACCGAGAGTGTGAAGGGCCGAGGGAAGCATCGCAGTGGCCAGGAGCCAGTCGTGGCGCTCGGTCATATCCATCCTGATGGCTTCCATCTGGAAGTGCGTGCCAATGATCCCGCATACGTGGAAAACCTGGTGGCTGTGCCCTGCAACAAAATCAAAAGCATTCAGCCTGAAACACCTTGGGTTTCATTGAATTTTCATTTATTCTTGTGCCACTAGACTACAGAGATCTCCCTTTCCAAAATGCACTGAACTCCAGCTAGCTACAACCGCAGGAGAGATACACAGCTCTCTGCTGCAATCCTGGCACGTGCGACGTGAAGTGGCACTGAGCTTATGCACGGCTTCGATGAGAAACCAAGGAAAACCCTGGGTGCTGTCAGGAGGAGGACTCTAATCCAGTCTCTCCATGGTGACTGCTCTTGCAGTGCCCTGATGTGGCACTCTGAAGTGTCACTGTGCTAACGGTGATGTCTTTTGCATGAGAAATGTGTGCTTTTTGGTCACAAAACTCCCTATGAAACATTTTTGGTACAGCAGGTCTCAGGGGCTGTTTCCACTTTACTTCGGCAGGATTGCTGTATCTTGTATATAAAACTGCACCTAGAATTTCCGACAGGGACTATATTATAACCGTTGAGAGTCACTCGGGTATTAGTGTTCTTCCTTCCCGAAAATAACGTGAAAACCGCAGGCTCACCCTTTTGGCACTTACCGATGTAGTCAAAGTGTCCTGGTGCAAGTCTCTCTGGCAGATGGCTAGCGAAGACGAAGCACGTGAGGAAGGCAAGCACCGTGTGTTTGTAGTGGACCACGATCACGGCCTCCGTGCAGCTCTCCGCCGCGCACACGTAGAACTGCAGAAGTAAAGAAACGGCCACATGAGGGGACCATGCAACGGAGAGAGAGGGGACAACTAAAGATGCCCTGCAGCCCCTGTGCCCCAAGGGTGGCCTCAGGGCCGACGGGGCATCCCCATCCCGGCTCTCCACGGCCTGCGCTCCAGGGCGAGGATGGGGCTTGGCAGGCCCTGCTCCCGGCCGGTGTGTCGGGGCTTTCCCACTGCCGGTTTCTAAAGGAGGCAGCACCAGTTTGCACTCTCCTGGGCCTCCATCACCTCTGACTGCTCCTCGGCTAGGAGCAGGGCACGTGGTAGGCTGCCGGCGGCTGTCGGGAGCTGGAGCTCTGCTTGCAGGACCTGCGACTCACTACAAGAGCAAGAGCCGTTGCCTCTGTTTTACGCGAATCCCAGGCCCCCACCTCCTGTCCTTAGATCTCACCGCAGGAAAGTTCCCACCCAGCTCGTGTTTAGGAACTAAGCACAGCTTTCAAAGACAGCAAATTTCCAGCACGGGCAAAGTTTGAACGCCCTGCTTTGAAGTGAGAACAATCTGTGTATCAATAGGTACAGGAAAAAATAACCAAATCTCTTTTCCTGCTGGAGTCAGTTTTCTATAAAAAAAAAGTTGATATATTTTCCAAAGTATTTTTCAGACTGAGATTAAACAGCTGATATTTCCAGCCCTGCAGTGACCAAATGTCTTGGTGCTGTGAATATTGACTCTTGAAGGCATACCCTGTAGAAGAGAGGGATGCTATCGAATAGGTATGGGTACACAAAGGCCAGCGTGCGGGAAGCTTTGCTGAGCCGGGGCCGCTCCATCTCCAGAAACCTGAATCAAGACAGAGAAAGTATTTCACATTACAGAGGCATGGCTGATGAGGCTAATGCAAGTGTTGGGCTCTGTTTTGCATTAATTTTCTGGGGACTGTGCCTTGCAACGTATAGACTGGGCATACTCTTTCCCACAGAGGTCCGTGAACTTCAGCCAGTACAGTGCAGTTTTGTGTGCTGACAATATTAAAGCTGCAATCACTGTCAGTTCAGGTCCTTTACTGGCTGAATACTGCGATGAGGAGGAAGGATGCGAGGGGCCCCCCTCTCTTTATTACATGCAGAAGAGCCTCACGCTGAGTCTGGGCAAAGCCTCTTCTCCACCAGCCACGCAGGCTCGGGGATAGAGCTGCAACGAGGAGTCACCCAGCACTCAGCCAAAGCAAATTCGACTACGAGCTATGCTGAAAATGCCCTAATTTAATCTGACAGCGTGCTGCTCTGCTCTCTCTCTACCCCTTCTCCTCCTTCCTCTGCCTCACCTGCGCTGCCGGCTCTGCGGGCGGCCGGGTCTGACAGCTCCCTCCGGCCTTCGTCCCTGCCTCAGGGTGGACGTGCCGGGGCATCGAGGGCCCGCTAGCTATTTCCATGATTAGCGAGTCACACTTAATTTATGGCTCAGTTTGTGATGCCCTTATCCTTATAAAAAAATCACAGGCCAGAAGGAAATCAGCCAAGTTCTTTCTCCAACAGGTACGCTTTCTAGACACGGTTTAGTATGTGACAGGCTCTCGCAGATACTAGAAGAAGCTCTGAAAATGTGGTGTCTTTTTTACTCCATCTTGGCATGGCTGATTTTGCTTCTTTCACCATTGCTCATTAACAATTACACATCAGCAGCTGGGAGCAGAGCTTGTTTTTAAACAGCTGCTGCCCCTGCAGTTGTTTTTGACTGAGTTTTTACTCTCATAGTTTTGAATTCAAGCTTTCTGAGCACAGCAATCCCAAGGAGAATGCATCTGCATTAGTTTAGAAGGCTCTGTAGGTAATATAGCATGCAGGCTGCAATTGCCAATGTTTGTTAATTAAACTGTATTGCAGCTTGTGTCCAAAATGCATAAAATGTCTCCACATACTTCTTTTTTACATCCCGCCAAGATTTTGCAATCGTCATTGTAGAGAATGCATGGAGACATAGATTAATTTAATAAGCCACCTTTTTATGACATCAGCACTATAAGAACAGCAAGCCTGTTGGTTATAATGATACCATATATGAGGAGGAAAGTGTAGGTTTGGATGGGGAATAATCTGCATTTTCCCCTCCCCGGGAAATTACACTGTTGAGTTGTCCTGCACTGCAGGACATACTTCATAGCTCAGATCACAAAATAACTGAACCTCCAGATCCCCCCAAAACACAGTATAAAACCCGGAGGAACAGCAGCTGGGCCATAAGCTGCGTGCAGAGTCCGCAGGGTGCTCTGGACACACCAGGAACACAACTCGAATGAAATCTTGACGCCGAAAACCAGACAGAGCCGCAGAGCTGCACTGCGTCACCCGCTGGGCAGCCGCCAGCGAGCCCGGCAGCGTAGCCCACCACGACCCACCACGGCAGGACCCACTCGGACGACCGAGCTGCCGCAGAGGAGCCAGATGCCTCCTCCCGCTCGCCGGCAAGGAGCACCACGTCCGTCCGGGCGGTCAGTCCAGCTGGGAGGACCCCCACACCCCGACTCACCACGCTGCACTCCAGAGTCAGGATGAACCAGAAAGCGAACAGAAAACCTCTCCCTCTGACGTTTCCCCTTCTGGGTAAGGCGGAACAGGACTGAGCTTAATGGCTTTTTAGCCCAGTGAAGGAACAGGGAGATTAACTTAACTCAAACAGCGTTACAACAGATCTGCTTGCAAGGCAGAAGGCTCTGTTGATGAGATAACCCCAAATGCACGTTGGAAACGCAACAAAGAGCAGTTATGCTCGAGAGCTACACCTGCATGAGGAGCTTCACCTCATTCCTGCTCAGTTTGGCCCTTTCCATCATGGCCTGCGGCTTTTTCAGGAGACCTTGGTGTGAAAGGTCACAGTGATGGTGAAGGTGCCTCCGACTGTATTTTCTCCTGTCTTTCTGCAGTATTCCCACGGTATAAATTTGATATTTCTACTGCGTGTTCCTACTGTGGAGTCACCTGCAAGGTGCTGCCCTCCACTTCTGCATGCAGATTGCTCAATTATTGCTGTGCGGTGCTGTGCTAACCCTCGCCCTGCACCTTCCCACTCTTTTGGCCACGTACAAATCTAACCTGCACAGTTCTGTTCCCAAAATTTTGCCACAACATTGCAGCCTATGGCCAGGCACGCAGCAGCCCCTGGGACAGTGCCCTGTTCACAGGGGACGGCGTGAGATAAAGCAGAGCTCAAGCGTACTCTGTCCTCCCTGTGAAAAGCTCATACAGGTTTTTCTACTTTCATGTAGAAGTCCGCAGGGAGATGCCAAATTCTCAAGCGTGAAAGAATGTCTTTGTTCAACTGCTCATCCCGCGGGTGGGGACCGCGGTCAGACCTTCTCTGCAACGGTGCTGCAGGGCTACCTAGCACCGCAGAAGAGATAAATGCGCTTATTTACATCTATCTGCATATGTTTCCCTGTCTGGCAATTCAATGTTCCTAGGGCAAAGGACGTAAAAGACAAAAAGCAAAATAAAAATTCTTCTGATGGTCTCGTTAACCAGCTATACAGGATTGGAAAATTTTCCTGAGAAGTTGAAAAAATTTGGTGCAATAGGCTTAGCAAACGCCTTCGCTCATTCTTCGGGTGCCCCGCTGGAAGCCCCTGCCTTCATCAAGGCGCCGTTATCTTCAACCACGTTAGTTTGCAACCCCGTCGACCGCCGCCTGGCACATGCAAAGCGGCTGGGGTGGATCAGGCCACCTTCACCGGCGAATTCAGCCACAAGAAGTGATCTCGGGGGGGTTCCCGAGCCTCCCCCTCGCCTAGCGCTGACTGTCCGAGCCGGAGACGAGGCAGCGTGCCGGGACCGGGTCCCCGCCACCGCCCCTTGCACGACCTGCCTGCAGAGCTGCCCCTTCCAGCCCGCGGGACGTCTCGCCGGCGCGGCGATGCCGGGCAGGCGGACGCAACGGGGGAGCGATGCTGGCGTGCAGCCGGGGCACCGCGCCGCGCGAGCCACTTACGGCAACGGGGCGAGCGCCGGGGCAGCGGCAGCGCTCCTCCTCCGCAGCCCCGCGAGCCGCAGCCTGCGGGAAGAGAGAGAAAGGAGAGAGACAGGCGAAAGGGAGGGCGCGAAGGAGGGGGGGTCTCGGGGGTCTCAGGCTCCGCTCGCGCCGGGGTGTCGAGGGGGAGCGTTGCTGCCRGGGCCGATCGAACCACCCGGCTCGGAGCCGGAGCAGAGCAGGGCCCGGTGTTGGGTGCTTCTGCTGACCCGGGAACCTTCCGCTGACTTCTTTAAGGTGACATTTGGTGGATTTACTACTTCCACAATTCACAACTACCGAGACAACAGCAATGGTTATTCTATCACGTAGTGATACCTGCGTATTTTTCACATAACCGTACTTACAGTTTTGTAGCAGAGATGCTGACATTTAAATTTGCAGATCAAAAATTTAGAAAATTCCCAACTAATCTTGAACTGATCGCAAGCCGCTGAAATGTCTTAAGTGTTATCTTCAAGCAGTGAGTACTAGGGTTTACACAGGGTCAGTGAGCTTCGCTTGCTAAGCCCATCTAGCAAGACAACAGGGAGACGCAGAAGACAAAAATAAGAGGAAAAAAGAGAAAAAAAGAAGGAAAAAGAAATGAGGAGTATAAGGAAAAGATACCAAATCCTTGCTGGCATCATTTGCAAAGACGATCTAGGAGTGGTCCTTGATTCTGCAATACCGTACAGTAACACTAAAGGTAGGTCCAAATCTGCTACCCCAGGGGCTCTACTCCAGTGAGAAATCCTCAGTCTGAAAGATGAGTAAATCCCTTCATTTTCAACAGATACTAGACTAAGGCAACATTTCAGGATCCATCAAAATATCAAGAGCTTCGTACCCTCCCTCTCGGTAAAACCCTGATGCTCAGCTGCATCTCGCCCCGAGCAGCAGCTCTCCTGCAGCAAAACCGGCCGGGTATCTTTATTTTTGGGGCTGCTGTTGCTGAGCCCGTTTCTCGCTGTCGAGGCAGCAGCAGGCGAGACGCAGCTGGGTGCTGGCAGCCCCACGGCAGAGGGAAGCGAAGAGACCCCAGCACGGCACTGCGACGGCGAGCCACGGCAGCCAGCGCGACGGCAGCGCGGTGCCGGGTAAACACCGCAAAACGAGAGCAACGAGTAACGCCAAACCAGTCACCCACCCTCAGAAAACAGAAATCCTGTTTTTGAAAAGCAATCTGCATGATATCGCAATGGCGGATACACATACAGCCTTGAAGAAAGTATCTACCGTGAACTAAATTAAAATAAATACTGCTAGAGTTCTGGCAGAGAACGTACAGCTAGGAATCAGCTAAGTACTTTAGACATTTTAAAAGGAGTTATTCAAAACAAATTGTCTAATTCCATTCGGGAACACAATACCATACACGTAATGCTATTTATGCTTTTAAAGTAATGCAATCAGCTGTGAGAATATTGGGGTTCCTCCTCTGCAAATCTGCAACACGCACGCACGCAGCGCTTAGGCTGGTAAGTACCTTCGGCAATTAAAATTGAGCACGTGCTCAAATGTTTGTGGCATAGGAACCTGCAACCTTTACAGGGCATTAGAAACACTACGGACAAAACAAGGCGCTTTAGGTGGTCGTCTTCCTCCTAGACGTATGATATAAAATTACCTTTTGAATTTTCAAGAATTTTCAAGAATTAAAACGTCTCCAACTGCTTTGCAGTTTTGTTTGCCAGTCTATCCTAGCATCAGCTTGCAACATGTTTCTCAAATTAAAACATCCTCTTCCTCCCC
Source organism: Casuarius casuarius (assembly GCA_003342895.1). Lineage (NCBI taxonomy): Eukaryota > Metazoa > Chordata > Aves > Casuariiformes > Casuariidae > Casuarius > Casuarius casuarius. Next base: position 1,202,180 of record PTFA01000231.1, read on the forward strand.
TTCCTGACCATAAGGCACAAACTGTTGCAATACAGTCTGCAATTACAAAACTTTATTAATAACAGTAATTAATGCTTAGGCTTTGGCAATCACAGCAGCTAAAGCAAAAGGTGACTATACCTGGAGTAGCAGGAGAGGCTGGTGCTAACGACAGTGTTGAACACAGCGATGGGAACATAGTAATAATGGAAAGTGCCGTTGACCCATTCTTTTGGGAAGATATACGCTGAATACGCCAGTGCAGAACCTGGAAGTAAAAAAAGATCAGGATTAGTCACAAACACTGTTTGTATCCTCAGCAACCCCATGGATGCATCTGTGGACTTCAGTGTCTCAGACATTTTATTTATCTTGTTCAATCTACTACGAAGAGCCCAGCCCAGAGTCTCTCCCCCAGGAGCAAAACACCGACCGGAGGACCCAGCCCAAGATTATTGTTGTAATAACAATATTGAGCGGTGTCAGAGATGCTTCACACCCATCCGTGCCCTGTGATTACCGAAGCATTTCATTTGATTCAGACTCAGATTATTTCATTATGTTCATAATCTGAGCTGCTCAGTGCTAGAATTAACCGTGTCGCTGCGGTCGCCGTCGGCAGGAGACGACGCGTCCCGCTGAGCAAACGGCTCTGCAAGCCCAATAAACACGCGGCGAGGCCGCGACCCGCAGCAGGAGGGATCTGAGCTGCGAGTGAGTCACCAGGGCCCCTGCAACCTCCGCAGACACGCAAGCGAAGCGCAGCGGAGGCGGAAAAGCGTCGGGGCTGGCGACTTGCAGCACTCCCTGCCCGAAACCCAGCTGCGGCGGCGGGCTGGAGCCAAAATGGGACGTGAGCACCCGCGGTTTCGGCTTTGGAGCCGTCTCCCTGCACCCGGGTGACCTCAGCCAGGTTGCCCGTGTTTCCCAACGCTCCGGTCCCTGCCCAGGAAAACCACGGCCGACGCGCCGGGGCTCTGCCGGGCTCCATTAACGCTCACGCAGCTCTGCCAGCGGCAGTGGCTGCCCGAGCACAGCGCATTCGTTATCATAGCTGCTATTACCCGAAACACGCAGCAATCCCCAAACATTTCAGCCATCAGCTGCAGCTGAGGAAAGGAACGAGGTAAAATTAAGCAATATTTTCAAGCAGGCCTGAACGAACCAGGAATGACAGGGCTCATCCCAAGATGCGCCCGAATGGCACATCCCGAGATCCCGACCCCTGTTAGCTTTAGGTCCATGCATGCCAAAGCTTTCCCAGGGGTGACACACCGCAGCCGCTTGCACCCCGCCGACGTCCGTGCAGACGTTTTACCGCGACGCCGTCCGCACGCCCTTACCCAAGCTGTACACGCTGAGCGCGGCGTAGTCGAAGAAGTAGCAGAGGTGCCGGGCCCGGCTGGACATGGTGCTGAAGGTGTGGGCGCAGCTGGAGGCGAAGGGGTAGAGGCAGCAGGAGAGCAGGTAGGCGAGGAAGGGCCAGGCGCGGGTGCCCCGGCCGTCCCGCGGCGGCAGCCAGCCCAGCAGGTGCCACAAGAAGTACCTGCAAGGCAGCGGCGCGCTCGCCAAACCTCCGCCGGGCCCCGCGCCGCCGGCCGCCCCGCGGAGAGCCACCGATCCTTTTACTCTATTCCTCAGTGGCTGCAAACAGCGAGGGCTGGATTTCAGCCTCGTTAGTCCTGGTAATTGTCTGAAGAGTTAATGCTTCAGCTCGTGCTGTGCGAATTCGCACTTATCTTTTGCTTGTACCTCTTTGCTTTGGTGCTCCCAGAGTGTTGCACCAGACACCAAACCCTTCTCCCCAGCCCATCGCCCCTCCTGCCTGTGCAAAGACCCTCGGTGAAAACCCAGCCACCTCCCCCGGCAGACCTGCAGCTGCTAAAAGCACCACGTTGCATTCAAAAGGCAGACCAGGTTACGCACCAGGTAGGCACAAAATGCGTCCAGATATTGAGGGTTTCGTTGGTCATCTGGAAGACGCTGAGCAGACAGTCCGTCGCAGAGCTCCTCGGGTGGCGGTACCCGAAGAGGATGCCCTGCTCCTGGTACTCCTGCGGAGACAGGAGGGGAAAGCGCTGCGCTGCCCAGCACCGCGTGCAGCGTGCCGGGCGCCCAGTCCTGCAAAAGCACCGGCTGCAAAGCTTCCCGGAGCAGGATGAGCAACTCGGAGCGCCCCAAGGAAAGGAGAAGGACACGTTTCAGGGCGCAGGAACCTGCTGCGAAGGAAGCAGCGGGTCCATCCGTGGGAGATGGTCCCAAGGGAGGGGAAAGCACTGCTGAACACGGCAGGGTATTTCCCCGAGCCTGGCGGGGCTGAGAGCTGGCAGCACGTCCCGGATGCTGCTGCGGTGGAAACCCGGCTCTCCCCTGCCAGGACAGCCTGTTCCCGGGGAATTAGGGGCCTCTCGAGCAACGAGTGCCCTCACTGAGTCGCTCCGGACGCAGCTTGCAGAAGTGCCAGGGGACCTGTCGGCCCAACCCACCCCACCAATATTTTAGAGCATCCTTAAAAAGAAGCTTTTTCCAAAAAAAGACTACTCTTTTTTGGGTGGGCCTCCAATGGGACATCACCTGCGGTTTGCAGCACTGCCCCAAGCCTCCCTGTCCGCTGCCCCTCTGCGGTGTGCGAGCAGCGCCCGGGAGCGGCAGTTCGGCTCCCCAGGTGCAAAGGCACCGGCGACCACCCAGGCACGCTGCTCCCGTCGCCAGCGCCCAAAACCCATCCAGCAAAAAATATATATAGATATACCTCCAAGTAAAAGGTGAGCACAAGAACTTGCCTTACACACTTTTCCCCGTGACACGTCTGGGGCATTTGGTTAGCTAAATGAGAAACTTTTCTTGGTTACATTAAAAGACCCTTTTCAACCTTGCTTTTGACCCAAAGCAAACCACGAGGAAATCCGAGGTATTTTCACTTCTCTTTTTAAACCTTAGCGAATTATAGGAAAAGCTGGACCGTCAAAATATTTTATCCTATTTCTCAGAATCTCTCTCTTCCTAACGGGAGGCCTTAGAGCTGTGTTACAGCACCTTCTCCGCACGCCGGGCAGCTCCGCACTCACCTGGGGCACTTGGCTGCTGCTGAGCAGCCGGGGCAGCTTGAGGCTCAGCATCGCGCGGCGCTGCGGGGTCCAGCTCCGGCTCCGGCTCCGGCTCCGGCTCCGCGGGGCGGTTTGCAGCTCCGCTGCCCGGCACTGCTGCTCATGCACCACCCAGCTGCATTTCCACCGCGCAGCCCCCGGGTCTCGCTCCCCCGCCGCCGGGCTCCGGGGCACCGCGTTGCCTCTCTATCTGCAAAACGAAGGCAAAAGAAGTGAGTCTGCGCCAGCACCGCGTGGGAGCCGGGCCAGGAGCGGAGCGGCCGCGAGGAAGCTCCCGGTGCCGCTCGAGCGAAGCCGGCAGCCGAGCCCCCGCGCTGCACCGTCCGCGCAGGGCGGCCCAGGAGGGAGCCGCGCCACGGGGAGGAGGCCTGAGCTGCTTCGTGCAAGATCAGCTATAAATAAATGATCGCACAGTTATTTCTCGTATAAATAAACTCACTAAAACAAGCATCCCATCATCCGCACGCCAGCGGAGCTAGACACGAAAACTTGCTGCTTGCTTTCTGGTTTTTCCAGGTCGCAGTCGCCGCTGCTGCAGAGACCTGGCACCGCTCCCGCGGGCTGTGGCTTGGGCGGACCAGGGCGCAGGGCACCCCGACGCGCAGGTTTGCACCCCCTGAGCTGCTGAGAGGCATTTGCAAACCTCTCGTCTGCAGAGCCGCGGGAAAGAGCCCTGCAGGCCGCCTCGGAGCGGTCTCGAGCTGAGCTGAGTCCCGAGGCCGGACCCGAGCGCGCTGCTGCTCCTGCCCAGAGAGCTGCCGGCAGCGTCCCGGGTGACACCCGCGCCGTCCTTCCCTCTCGCCCCGAACCCACCCGCTCCCGTGCGCGGGGGTCCCGCGGGCCGGCGCCCCTCGCCCCGCTCGCACCTCCTACCTTGCAGCGCGGCCGCGCAGCTCCGGCGCATGGGCACCGGCTCCCGGCGAGGAGGAAGCGGCCGCGGGGCGGTTAACCTGGGGGAGAAAACCAACGAGGCAGGAAAGCGATAACCCGGCGTAGAGCAGGATTGGAAATGCCTCTGGTTAAAGATTACACTTAAACCAGGATCCTTTTCGTGGCTGCTGCGCTGCAAATGCTGCCGCGGTTGCGAGGAGCTGCAGCCAGCCGGGGTCCCCTGGTGACTCCCCTGTTTTCCGCGGCGGAGAGAGGGGTTCGACCCCGCGACGGACCCGCGCGAGCCTGCGGGAGGTCACGGAGCTGGGTCCGCCTTGTCTGCTCGGCTCCCTGGGAGGAAGGACGGCCCGGCCCGGAGCGGAGCCGGTCCCTATCAGCAGGGCATGCCTGCTGCAGGCACACATGGGCGCGATGACAGCCCGGAATAAAAATAATTTCGCTTATCTCGGCACACGCAGAGCGGCCGCGGCGGCTCCTGGCCGAGTCCGGCGGGTGGTGCGGGAGTGCCGGCCCCCAAAAACAGGATTAGTGCAAGAGCGAACCAGGTACCTGCTCCCGCGAGGCCCTGCCCCACGTCCCCAGCCCGCACCACCGTTGCAGCCACATGGGACACGCGCTGCACGAGACCGTGCACCACGGAGAGCGTCTACCTGCAAACCCGCAGCTTCCCCGAGCGGGAGCAGGCATGGGGACACGGGCGAAGGGGCTGCAGAGCAACGGCTCCCTGGAGCATTGCAGGAACGACCCGAAAAGGAAGGGCAGCAGCGGAGCTCCCTGCTCTGCCAGGGCCACTCGAGCCGGGGGCACGGCCCAGTGCGCCCCGTCCTGCACCCACCGCCCGCTTTTCCCTGCTGCTGCACCGTGCACATCGCCCCGACCACGGCGGCTGCTGCCGTCGCCTCTCCCGCGGCCGCGTACCTCCGTGCGGAGGTGCAGCCGGGGCGGCCGGTCCCGCCGGGACACAGCTTCCCCCGCGCCGTCCCCCGAGCCACGTCTTCAGCGCCGGCTGCCCGGCAGCGCGGCCGGAGCCGGAGCACGGCGGTGCACGGCAGCGTATTCCAATGGAAGAAAAATACCCTAACGGTTAATTATTAACTTTTATGAGTTGCTTATGGTGGTAGAGGAGAGAGACTTGTTAACCTACAAAACCGGCGGCCGGGCTCCTTGGAGGACTCGCCCGCGGCGTCGGCACCACGGGACGTGCCGCAGCGCTCCTGGCAGGATGGCGAGCAGGGTGTAGCGAGGCCGGTGTTATTTATTGCGGCAGCTATTGCTTGCTCGAGCTCTGGTACAAGCAGGCAATTTCAGACATGTGCATATTAAAGCTTTCCAAAATCGGTGCCGCTCAGGCACGTGCCGGAGCCCTTTGAGCTGTCCTGCTCCGGAGGCGGCTGCGTTTCAGCCCTGCTTGCAGAGCACCCGGGAGCGCAGGCTGCCGTGAACAGCAAGGCTCTCGCAGACGCTAGTACGGCACGAGCATATGGAAAAACCCACCTTACTGATGCTATCAAGGTGCTTTCCTTGCTGCACGCAGCTCCTTCTCGAGTTCAGCCTTTTGTGGCATGCGTGGAGAAGCGCAGAGCTCCCTGCGCGCTCCTTCGACACGCGTGCACGAGCCCCGGGCTGCCGCGTGCATGCACGGCGCTGCGGGAGAGCAGCGAGCAGCCGGGCAGCAGCGTGCTCGCAGCGCTGCACCCGGGAGCGGGCGGCACGCTCGGCTCCCGCCGGCAGCGTTACTCATCCGTGTGCAAACAGGGAGCACGTGGGGACGGCGGCCGGGCGCTCGCGGGGCGTGCACGGGGCCGTGAGCCGCCCCGGCGGCTCTGCAGCAGCCTGGGGCCGGGGCGCAGCGGGGAGGGCAGGGAGCTCCGCTGCGGGCCGCGCTGCAGCCCCGGGCCAGGGCGAGGACGCGCCGAGGTTGGGAGCAGGAGTCGTGTTTGAGTGCAATAGGAAAAACCGAACACAACAAAACCGGACACAACCGCGGCCAAAGCACATGGGATTGCGCTCTGCGTGGGGCTCAGCGCGGCTTTGAGGAAGCAGAACGAGGGCAGGAAAAAATATTAACTCAGAGGCTGCCCCGCGCACCTCCAGCTCCCGGCTGAGCACCGGAAAGACCGCGGACTCGCTCGGCTGTCTCCAAGGAGACTGCAAAGTTAGAGCGTCACGTCGCCAGCGAGGGAGGTGCCGCGCGCTGGGGACGGTCCTGGCATCGCTGCTCCGGAGCGGTCCAGCCCCGATCTGGCCCAAACTGAAGGAAAATCACTCCCTTTTTAGCGACCACAGCAGCTCCCGGCACTCTCGGAGGAGGAACCCGGAAGAGAGAAAACTGTTGGAAACTGGGAAAACGAGCAGAGCGACAGCGTGCACGCAGCCCACCCCGAGCAGCGGGACCTGCCGCGCTGCAGCCCCCGAACCCCAGCACGTCCCCCCTTCTCCCCCGGCAAAGCCCCTATTGCAGCTCCGGCAGCCATGAGCAGTGTATTTCACAATATTTGAATATAGCATCAGATTAAGAACCTTGGATCGTTGGAGAGTGATACAAGGTCGTTACTCTCGTATTACTAAGCACTTAGAGAACCCCGCTGCATCTAGGCACAATGCATTATTCACAAATCACGGGGAGAAGAAATAATGGTCATTTTAAATCAGGGCTCATGAATATGCAACAGTAGCCCGGACCTTAATCACAACGGAAAATATCTTGACATGAATTTGTAAGCGTAAGAACGTTAACCCTCCGTTGCCAGCTCCGCAACGCGGCTCTCCTGGGGATGACGAGCTCCCAGGGCTTGTGTTGCTGCTCTTTCACCCTTAAACCTTGGGCGGACGGATGAGGACCCTGCAACACCGCTGGGATTTCCCTTTCTGGTGCTTTTCCATCACGGGGATGTGCGCGGTGGCCCGTCCGGAGCTGCAGTTTCAAACTGCCCGGCGGCACCGTGCTGGCTGCGAGAGCAGCGTGCAGCCCCGCACCGCAGCTCGCTGGGTCCAACGTCGCCGTGTCCTGCTCGCTGCAAACCCGCGGCCCCGCCGGCAACGCGAACCCGGGGCCGACAAGCACCGATACTGAGTCACGGGGCAAAAATGCAGCCGCGCAGCCGGGGCGGGTCAGCAGGCGCCGGTGCAGCCCGTCCTCGCCCCGCGGCGGCTGCTGGGCCCCACCGCGACGGCCGCCCCGCCGGGCTCGCTCCTCCGGTCGGGGAGGCTTCGTGCGGGACACGGCGGGACCCCGGAGCATCCCAGGCGCCGGCCGGGACCCCACGGCAGCTCCCCTGGAGACGCCGCTGCTTGGCCAGCAGCGGGGAGGAGCTGCGTAACTCGGGGCCGATCCCTGCGCCTTTTAAGCAGCTGGACTTTGCTCTGAAGCAAAAGGGCAGAAATCACACAAGGACCAAAAATAAAATCACACGGGACCAAAAAACATTCCCCCCAGCCAAGGGGCGGCCGCGCAGCGCTGCATGGGGAAGCGCCGGCTGCCGAGCTCGGCCCCGCGGCAGAGAGGAGCCCGGCAGCGCCGGCGCTTCCCAACCCGCGGAAGCGGCTGCTCCCGGCCGCGGTGAGTCAGGGGGACGCGGAGGCGGCCGCCGGCCAGCGGAAAGCCTTGCTCACCCTCGGGAGCGGGCTGACGCGAGGCTCCGCGTATAAACACCCGGTTTGTTTGGATTAACGAAATAAAACCGCCCACAAACAGCGAAGGGAACGGGGTTTTGTCCCAGCGCTGCTGAGACGCGGGGCGGGACCGCAGGTATCCCGGCATCCGTGATGCACTTAAGGCTCACGCCACGTTTTCCCCCCTTGCTGGCAAACTGGCCCCGCGCCAGGCTCACCGCGATCGCGGCAGCGCCAGGCGCCACGCACACATCTGTGCCCAGCTGTGGTCCAGGGGCCGGCTTTGCTCCGGGGCTGCCCTGGGAAACGCTCACCGACTTCACACGCTGGGAATTTGTCTGGGGAGCAGATCCTGTCCCCCTCCTGGGGGCTCAGATCCCACAGATCCCCTCCCTGGGGTGCAGATCCCACAGATCCCATCCCCAGAGTGCAGATCTGGCAGGTCCCCCCACCCGCCAGGGGCACAGATCCCACAGATCACCTCCCTGGGATGCAGATCCTGCAGATCCCATCCCCAGGGTGCAGATCCCACAGATCCCATCCCCGGAGTGCATATCCCACAGATCCCAGCCCTGGGGTGCAGATCCTGCAGATCCTGGCCCCCTCCCAGGGTGCAGATCCATTCCTAGATTGCAGATCCTGCAGATCCCTCTCTGGGGTGCAGATCCCATCCCCAGGGCACAGATCCCACAGATCCATCCCTGGGGCACAGATCCCATCTTTGGGGTGCAGATCCCACAGGTCTGTCCCGGGGGTGCGGATCTTGGACCCCCCAGGCACATGGCAAACAGTAGGAAAACGCTGGTTTTCCGCCCACTGCTGACATTTTGCACAGGTTTTAAACCATTTCCGTGCTTCTGCCTCCATCCAGCTTTTTCCACCTCTGAGCAGTTCCCGGATGATTTCCCGGCGGCCGCCCTGCCTCTTGCCCCCGCGGCCGCCCAGGCGCTCGGCCCCTCCAGGGCCGGGGGGGGGGAGCAGTGACGGCAGCGAGCCGCCCCCCCAGGGATCACCCTGCGGCAGCGCTGCCCCAGGCGGGAGCCCGCAGCGGGTTTTCCCGGAGATTCTCCCGAGACGCAGATTTACTCCGCTTACCCTCCCGTCCACCCGGGTTTATGAGCCGCTGCCGCTCAAACGAGCCGGAAACCTGCTGCTGCGCCGTAACGAGCCACCGAAAAACTCGCAGATGACTCCGGTGATTTTTCCACAGCCGATAACACAAACCCACCAAACCGTTCAGGCCGGTGCCCTGTTTATCGGCGCTGGCAGCGGCACTTCGCCTTGCACCAACGGGAGCAAAGCGATCGCTATCCTAGCACTCATGCCGCACCGGGGCCCCGACGCCGCTCCCGGCTGCGGGACCATATTCGTACCAAGCCCACGAGCTCTGCTGGCAGCCGACCGGCCGCGGCGCTTTGCATTTGCAAGCCGCCGTCCCCAGCAGGCCAGCAGCTGGGGCGATGGGCTGCAAGCCGGCGGGAGCCCCCGGTGCTGCGCAGCTGAAGGTGGCAGCCGGCGAGCCGCGGGGCAGCTGCAAAGCGGCAGCAAGCGCGAAGCGGCTGCACACTGCGGCCAGCGCTGCTCCCTGGGGCCGAGCCACTGGCAAGCGGTGTTTCCCACGGCCGTGCACGCAGCGGCTCTGGGAATGGCCGCGCTGAGCCCCCGGGGGCTGCGTCGCTAAGCCAAGGGGTCCGGGGGGTGCGACTTCCCCAGCAGCCCGCCGCGAGCCGAAGCGCAACAGCAAGCCCCGGCTGGCTCCAGCAGCGAGCCAGGCTCCGGCTGCCACGGACGTTCAAAGCCGCCCAGCTTCCCCGCTCGGCCGTGCTCTTCCCGAGGTCAGTGAAAAGCTGGAGAGGATGAAAAATGAAAAATCAGCATTGGAGCGCTGGCCGGGTGCAGCTCCCTCTTTAACAGAGTCACGCAGGTGAGCCTGGTGCCGGGGTTTGGGGCAGCGACCCCCCCGGGACCCCCCTGCGGATACGCACCCCCAGCTCCCAGATGTGTGTGCCTGCATCCTGCAGATGTGCACAGCCGCCCCCAGATGTGCAGGCGCGCAGCCCCGCAGATGCACGCGTGCACCCCTGACGTGTGCACTCACCCCCTAGAGATGTGCACAGCTGCTCCCGGATGTGCGCGTAAACAGATCCCTGCAGATGTGCGCAGCCAGCCCCAGATGTGCGCGTAAACAAATTCCAGCAGATGTGCACGTCCACCAACTGTCACCCGCCGTGCGGACACCCCCCCGTGCGGATGCAGCCATCCACCGCTCAGATGTGCCCAAACAGCCCCCGCAAGTGCACACGTCCACTCCCAGATATGCGTGTAAACAAACCCCTGCACACGTGCACAACCACATCCAGATGTGCCCAGGCAGGCAGCCCTGCACGCGTGTGCCTCACCTCCCAGATGTGCAGAGCCGCACCCCTGCAGATGTGCGCCTGGCCGGGGGCCTGTCCTACCTGCCGCCGCGCCGCGCTCGCACGCCAGCTCCAGGCACAGCAACAGCTTCCGGGGCTTCTCCTTTCGGAGCTTGCTCCTTCCCTCCATCCCGTGGCTCATCCAGCCGGCACTTGCCAGCACAGCAGAGTCTGTTTTTATCCCTTTCTACATTTTGCTTTACTTGTGCCAGGACGGCAAGAGCGCACAGGTATCCCCGGACAGGGAATGTGTTTGCCGAGCTGTGGACAAACAGCTGTCGTCAAAAAGTGACTCAGACGGGAGACGCCAGGGCTCAGCCTAACGCCAAATTTAGACCAGTCTATAAACTCCTGTCGGCTCGAGCTAAAGCCAGGCCGGGGTGCTTAAATGCGGGACCCACAGCGAGCCCCAGGCCACGGCAATCGCAGGCTGCGGCCGCCGCGGAGCAGCTCGTGGTCCCGGCGGGAGGGAGGCGCTTCCCGCAGCCCTGCTTCGACTTTTGCACGTGTGAGTATTTGCCATGTGCAGTCAGAGACTGAAAATGCAGCGAAATTTGGGGACAGAGCCTTCGGAGTGGGCACAGCGCCACACAGCCCCTGCAATGGGTTTCTGGCTCCGACCTGCCTTAATTAATATTTTTAATCACAAAATGAATGGGCGACAAGTTCTGCTTACAGGGCATGCAAGACCGAGGAACGTGCCAGCGCAGATATTGCCGTTAGATTCATGGAGGAGCTACGGGTGACGGGACGCAGCCACGAGCACGAGCCGCTGCTGGCCGCGTGGCTTCCCCCCCGCTTCCCGGGAGGAGGCTGCAGGCAGAGGTGGGGAATCGGCTCTGGAAAACCCGCGGGGAGGACGTGGGTGGCGGTGAGAAGCCGTCCCCAGGGCCGCTGCAGGAGCGGTGCCGGGGCAGAGGCTGCCCGCAGGCCACGTCCACCTGCAGCAGATGCAAACGGGGCCCCGTGTGCCACTGTCCCGCGGGCACAATCCTGGCACCGCAGGGGAATGCACGGGCATTGCTGCAGGGGAATGCACGGGCATTGCTGCAGGGGAATGCATGCACATCGCTGCAGGGAAATGCATGCACATCGCTGCAGGGAAATGCATGCACATCGCTGCAGGGTAAGGCACAATCCCAGCACCATGGGGTGACACGCGACCCTCACACCGGGGGTTTATACACCGCTTTCGCCTCCCGCTCCCTCTGCCCCCTCCTTCGGCAGCGCTTCGGCTGCTCTCGCGCCTGCCCGCGCGGGCCGGGGCCGGGGCCGGGGCCGGGGCCGGGCGTGCGATGCTCCCGCGAGGTGCCGAGGCACAGCTGGCTCCCGCTTTGCACTACATAAATAAGGTTTAATGCACTAACGAGACCAATACAGAGCATTAATATTTAATTCGCTCTAAGCAGCTCATCTCTCGGTTAAGCACAGGGCAGCCAAGCCCGAGGTCCCCGAGCAGCGGAAAGCAGCAGTTTAGCACCAGCTGCTGCTGCCGACATTTGAGTGCTCAAACAAGGCCCAGGAAAAACGAAAAGATACTGTGGAATAGCAGGGTGTTCGATAAGATCCAGCCAAGCCCCGCTAGCGCTTGGATAACGCAGGAGTTTTGGAAGAAAGCCTCCTAATGACCGAATTAACGGGGGAGCCTGAGCCCCCCGCCGCAGGACGGGGCTTCGCAGCAGCAAAGCTTTTGAGATGCTCCCTGCGGGCGAAGGGCTGCGAAGGCCCCGCGGTGCCGCTGGCTGATGCGGCGCGTTGGAGGGCACCAGGCAGACGTGGGTTCGAGCCCCGGCGCAGGAGGCAGCGGGGAGGCCGGGGAAGCCCCGTGGGGCGGCCCAGGCACCGGGGGGGCTGCCGGGGGCTCGGAAACCCTCCACCTGCCCAGCTGCGGAGATGCTCGAGGGGATGCAACAGCCCCCGCTCCTGCGGCGCCCGCAAACCGGAGGGGGCCGGGGAGAATGGGAAACGCCGTGTTAATTTAGAGGAAAGAAAAGCACTTGCTTTCCTGCACCCTCCCCATT
>PTFA01000231.1:1214318-1234377 GCA_003342895.1 Casuarius casuarius
GCAGCACCATGCAGCTTCTGCTTTGCAAGAGTCTCCAAACACGTCTGCATTTTGGGATGTGTTTTTCCACCGGGGGTGGGTGGCCAGCCCTCCCGAAAAGCCCCGCTGGGACCTGCGGCAGCCCCAACCTCCTGGCCACCCCACAGCGCGGTGCGGCTGTCCTGCTCTCCCGCAGAAGCTGCGGCTTCCCAGAGCTCCCCGCAAGGGCCACTTTTCTCCCGCTCCTGGATCTGGCCCTCCCAGTGCTGTGGCCAGGCCCTCGACGTCTTTCCAATTTCCTATTTGCAAAGATCCCCAGAGGTGCGTCACCTTTCCATGCAGCCCGGCGTGCACTGTGATACGCTGAGCATGCAACAGTGCTGTTAATTAAAATCCAAATTCCCAGCGACTCCCGATGTCACCGCTCCGCTGGGACCAGCGCCCAGCAGGGCCAGCCCAGGGGCTAGGTGATGCGGGACGGCGGTGTGAGCATGGTGCCGCTGCCCAGGCGCTGCTGGGGACAGCGAGGCCACCACGCACCCGGGCACCGGCGCCCGAGGAAGCCCCGCGCGCACAACAAGCCCATTTCCGAGCATCCTCAAAGCCTCTTTTCTCACCCCAAATCCTTTTGCTGAGATTTACTTACAAACAGGCATCTGCTTTTGCGTTGGCGGCTCCGGCGGCCGCGGGACTTGGGTCGTGGGAGGAAGCACCGTGGCCGTGCGCCAGCTCCCAGCCCCGGTGGGGCCCGAGCGCCCGGCGCGGGGCAGAGCCGGCCCGTTTGCACAGCGGTCCGTGCGGTCCGGGGCCGGGGAACCTGCCCGCCTCCACTTTGTGCTTCCCAGCGGGGATGCAGAAAGGAGGCAGCGTGCACAGGCAGCGCCGTCTCTCCTATTTCCTCGACGGGGCGACAGAAAGCCACTAAAGCATGGTGACTCCACGCAGAAGGGAGGGCCTTAGGGCAGTGCCAGCGCGTAAGCGCAGCAAGGGAGAAGCCTCTAGGACGGCGGAGCAGGACCGGGAGCAGAGCGGTGGGGGGCAACGGAGGAAGCAACGTCTCTTCTCACCGCAGCCCTCCGGAGGCTGGACGAGGGTATTCAGCAGGTTGCTTGGAGATACAAATTCAACAAGATGAGCTATTAAAATATTTACTGTCCTAAAGATTCAAGATTGTGAGCGCCAGGATGCTTTTCAGATTTGCACTTCACCATAGCAAAACTCAACCTTGTTTAATACGCTAAAATGCTGAGCACTTGGCATTTAAATAGCGCCTTCCATTTTTGGAAGAAGATTAGTAAATTATAGAAGCAGCTCGTTAGCATTCAGGAAGCGTACGGCGTACATGGGAGTTATCCATCATCCTAGGCAGATGGTAAATGTATCTCCTTTCACCACAAACTGAGCAGCAAACATTCAAATTCATCACCAAGACAACATATTTAAATCCACTTCTATTTTCAATTCATACATTTTTAACAAACTGCTAAGTAATGAAAATCAATATTTTCATCCAAGGAGAAAGCACGGGAAGCCCTGCCCAGCGGTGGGATGTCTCCTGCACACCTCAGCCACGCCACATTACTCGAGGCACAGCGCAGTGACATGCTCTGTGCAGGTCACGTTTACAGCTGAGGAGGCACCACCTTTCCATGGAGCAGGCAAGGATCTCCAATTTAACTGCACTTACCTGCCAAGGTGGGAAGCATCACTCCAGCCCCGGAATGGGCACACCGAGGTGGCCTCCCTCCCTTTTTGTGGAGTTTGGATAGAGAGCAGGACCTGCACGTTCTCAGCTGAAAATAGGAGTGAAGCGACTAACGCCCTTCCTGCAGAGATCACTACGGTCTCAACCGACCATCTCCTGTGGTAGGATATTTGTCTAGTGACTAGTTAAGTTCATCACAAAAACTGTATAGACTCAAAATTAGATAGATTTTGCAGAAATAACTCACATTGGCAACACCCTGCATGAACTCTACTGGAGAAGACAGAATATACATCCATGAAAAGGCAGACATAAGATACCCCAAATCACCAAACTCATAACACTTATAGAAATACCATTTTTTCATCTTACTTTGCAGCAACAACCTTCTAGAATTCTCTAAAAGGAGGTATCTCAAAAACCATTAAGAAGAATCCCAGCCAGCTTGTACTTATCTACAGCCACATGCAGGCGAGAAGCTATCGACCAATATAATGAAAACACCCCACACCGCTCTTAAGATAAAAAAAATTTATTTTACAATTTTATAAAGCAGCTTTACATTAAGCACAAATGTTGATCCATTTACTTTGTATATAAACATAGTAGAACCTTTCCCTCTGCAAAAAGTCATGTCTTGCTGTATATAAAACTAACGTGCACATTGTGCTTAAACTGCAAAGTCTGTACAGCTTTACAAAGGACTACCCTTCACAAGGGCATCCTGTAAACAATTTATTGCATATTTAACACATGGTGTATATCCCACATGTAAAAATGTAGAAAAAATAAAGTACAATTACACGGTGAATGAAAATAGCAGCTTTGAGTGAATGTCTTGCACAATGGCCAAGGAAAACAGCACTGCCACACTTCTACAGTTGTGCTTGTGTGTCACTGGTTTGCATATACCCATGCGCACTACGGTTCCAATGAATGCAGTATGTACAGTAAAAGCCTCATGGAAAGATTACATGGATCTTAGTCGCTAAGATCTTTGTCGATTTGAAGACTGAAAAGCAAAGGAATAAAAGATAAGTGAATTCAATGAAGTTATGGGCACCAATGTTCCAAAATCCTCTTCCACGGCACAATTCTATTAAAAAAAAACAACAGGAGAAAACCCACACACTAATTCATTTCCACAACCTCTGATGGTGAGTTGGTTTAATTTACGCATGTGCAAAGGTCAACAAAAATGCAATCAGGATATTGAGGATAAGATGGTCTGACATGATGTTCTCCGCTGGCGTTGCCAACCTCTGCTTCTGAACCAAGCTACCCACCAGCTACTGGGTTGATCCTAATGAAACGCTGGAAGAGCACTGTCACCTTTAAGCTGTCCTTAAAACAAGAGGAAACTGTGGCCTCATTAAGGCACTGATACTGTCTCTTGAGCAATACCCCAAAGTTCGCTGAATCAAAAGTGGGCAAAAGATGGATGAAACATGCAGGAGAAAGATGGTTGTTTGCAATAAGGACCAGTTATTTGTGAAGGAAGTACGTGTGTGTGTGCGTATGCGTGTGCACGCATGTGTGTGTGAGTGAAAAAATTGATCTCTGCTAACTTTGGTATTGAAATTTCTCCTGTTGCATTCACTTTTCATATGAATTGATACGATCATATCATGTGTTTGCAAAGATCAAGTAATTACAAAGCTGTTTCGTGTATCTGTGAGACATAAAAAATGCAGTTAAAAAAAAGAAAATCAAGATGTGCACTGTCCATGGGCCCAGCTTTTCTGTGGTTTGAACGGACTTTGTCCTCAGTTTGAACATCTTAAGCTTAAGCCACACCTAGAACATACAACATGTAATAGGATCAGTGGGAGAAAAAAAGAAAAAAAGAAAAAAAAGCAGCTAATACATGTCCTTCTCATGTGGGTAAACGTTTGCAGCTGTAGAGTCCAGGACTCGGAGAACAAACCTCAGCATGCATGAACAGAGCTGATCACCCAGTATTCCCTGCGCTACCAGATTAAGCAAGATTGGTCTAGCGACACAATTGATTGGTTTTATTTTTCTGGATCAACCAGGAACCGACACGTTGGAAAGGCAGACTAATGCTTGGTGTAAAGGACTTGGAGACACGAGGAAGAAACCTGGCGGCTTCTTTCACGTCTCACCCTCCCCGTGCAAGCGTCCGGGGCCGGAGGTGTTCGGTTATTGCACAGATACCCTCGCTCGCCCGCCAGAACCGCGGAGGCAAAACACGCCGAGGAGACCGGTGTCGTGGGGATAACAACCCTTAAGCGATGCGTCGGACTTCAGTCAGAGGCAAAGCTTAATATTATGATATAAGTGGAGCTAGGAAGCCCTATGGGGTCATTTTAATTTTTAAAATGCTTGATATTCATAAAGCAGGTTAAAAATGAAAACCACCATAGGAAAACATTAATTAACTCAAATGACATTTTCTACGCGCGACTCAGCCTCAGCTCCGTGTCACCTTCGGGATTTCATACGAGTCCCTCAGAGAACGACGTCGCCAATGCTTGCAGAAACTCCTCCGATGGGGTGGAAAATACAGTACGGAACAGGGGCCCCACACCAGGGGACCGCAGCTACGGGGCGGGCGGTGACACTAGCAAACCTCACCCGTGGCCGGGAATTTGGCTGCACGGACGGGACGGGCGGCCCGTTTGCAGGCTCTGTGCAGCCGGCGAGCCTCGCGGCGTTGTGCTTACCTAACGTGACCGAGAAGCCTCCACGCTGACTATGTGGTTTCCGCTTACACAGCTTTAAAGAAAACATACAGTTTAAGTATCTCAATATATAGAATTAAAAAAATTGCGTATTTTTCACCTGGAGAAAAGAATCCATATAAAAAGAAACACCTTTAAAAAGATACACTGTCCACTACCCAGGCTACAAGTAAATACACATTTACTGCATTACACCACGTGATTTGTTACGCTGTTCCCAACATATACACACGTAACTCCATTTTAAAAGAGGCCACATACTAACTTTTCAGGCAAGTGCCGGACTTTAAAGACCTATATGGCTTCTGAAAATATTTTCCTGCAAAAAGGAAAAATAAAAATGTCCCCAGACTCAGGAGCACAAATGGGTTTTGCTTCGTGCGGCTCATTTTGCCGTGGAACACGCTAGGGGCAGGTGGGAAAGGGGAAGATACCAGCTTGCGGTCGGTCCTTGGACGGGACCCTGCTCCAAATCCCACCCAGCAGACCCAAACATTTTCGCTCTGGAATGCAATTGTTTCAGGAGATCAGTTTTAAGGATCACTTCATTGAAACAGTCCATAAAAATTTAGTATGCAACCTTTTAAAATGTACCTTTGCTTAGCTCTAAGGAGCCCGATCCTTCCCGCGGACAGCAGAAACAAGGGTTTTGGTTGTAAGCTCTAGTTGTGCTTTGCCCTGCCGCCTCTTAGGTAGCTCTTCCACCTCTTGACGAACTCTTTGAAAACGGGGGACTCGTCTATGGTGCTGAGCAGCTGGAGCTGGTTTATGTGGGTGGTGTGATAGTCCCAGCGGGCCAGGTTGGGAGCGGTGCCCAGCATGAAGTGCCGAAGGTCGTAGATGGTTCCTGAGCCGGTGTCGTAGAGCGGGAGCATGGCCTTCAGCGACTCCATGCCCCGCTCGTAGAGGAGCCTGGCCTCCTTCCCCAGCTTCTCCCCCGCCGTCTCCTTCAGGTCGTAGAGCCCGATTAAAGAGTACATGAAGCCATTGAGAACGAAGGAGCTGGGGGAGGTGGGGTACTCCTCGTACCAGTCGTGCCTGCTCATGAACACCGCCTTCACCCCGTGCTGCTCCGACGGGAGCTTGTAAGGTGCCGTCGCCCGTAAAGCTGAGTTGAGGAACACGTGGTCCTTGGTCAGCAGGTAAGCCCTGACGAGCGTGGAGATGGCCTGCCCTTGTGCCATGGCAGAATACCAGCCCGGGTCCAGGGATTTAAAGCCTTCCCCCAGCTTCCGCGTCACCATGATGGGCCAGCCCCCCTTCTCGTCCTGGTTCCTCACCAGCCAACTGCTGGCGGCAAAAAAGGCCGCCATGTGAGCGGTGGCCGAGATGGTGACGTTGTCGATGAAGCCCTTCCCCTTCGCGACCAGCCTCACCACTTTCTTGGGCATTATTTTTGTCTGCTTTACAGCTTTTGTGTTGGAGAGACCAACACCCTTTCGCAGGTCAGTCACCAGGTCTCTCGTGACCGTACTCCAACTAGTCCTAGGCCCGATGCCATAGTAGACGTCTCTGTCCTTAAAAGCTATCAGCTGAGTGTTGGAGACATAGTGTACTGTGAAGAGCTGGTTTTTCTCTGTCGTCTCGAGAACCACAGAAATGCTCCCATTTGTTATGAATTTGAGATCAAAAGAAATAATAAAATCTCTACTGTTCCCAAGCTGCAGAGATACCCCTTCAGTATTTTCTGGAAAACAAACAAAAACACCTCGTTAAGTGGTAAAGCACTTGTTTTTTTTTAAAATGTTTAAGATATGGAGTGTAACTTCCAGAGGTAACCATGTCACCAGACAAAATGCAATTACTTCTAGGTTAGCCAGCCAAAAATTCAAACACTCGCTCTTTTTTCCATACGCTATTATATATTATCCAGCCATAAAACCAAATCAGCGAGCGAAGGCTGACTCTTGGGGCACCAGAGGAATCCTCTTCCGTCTCACATGGACATGTTGCCGCACTTGCCTCGGGAGAGGAAGCACCAGGCGTTTGATGAAGTGCTTAGCAGAAACTTCTGCTAACACACAGCAGAGCGCAACAGGCACCAGAGGAATTTGCAGGAAAGGAAAGCTGAGACAAAGGGACCAAGATGAAAAAGAGGGCAAACGGCTTGTCACCGTGAGCTCTGGATGTCTTTGGAAGCACTAAGCTAATCACAGCAAGAGGAACCAGAGAGGCTGAGAGCACCGCGTGTGTCCAGCCCGGAGAAGACCAACGGGGGATCTCGCTGCTGTCCTCGGCTGTCCCCTGGGATGAGCGGGCAGAGCCAGGCTCTCCTTGGAGGTGCACAGGGATGGGACGGGGCACAGCACACAAGCTGCAGGAATGCAAACCCCAATCAGACATTGGGGGGAAAAATTCACAGTAAGGGTATCTCCAGCCTTGGAGATGCTCAAAATTCAGCTGAGCAAGGCCCCGAGCAGCCAGCGCCGAAGCTGGGCCTGCCCTGGGGGGAGGTGGCACTCGTCCTTCAGAGGTCCCCTCCAGCCCAAGAATTCTGCAGTTCAACGCTAGCTACCCCCCTTCAATACACTGTTTAGCTATAAAACTACCAAATATCAAATAAAAATATCGCACATCATTATTTTTGGTGATAAATCTGGCTAGCTTGGGTAGGCTATGATCTTCGGAAACATGGTCAGGAGAACATCTTCACATTTCACTTGAGCTTTCCATAGAAGGACAAGTGGGTGCAGAGAACAAACTCAGTGCTTCCACCACACTTGTTACAGAATTGCTAGGCAACTCGAGCTGGGATTTCACCGAGCCCCCAGGCTGCTCCTTGTCTGGTGTTATTCTACCAGCTTCATTGCCCAACGAGCGGCAGCTCGCTACCGTAACGGTGCAAAGGCACAACGCGCGGTATTTTGCAGACGTGACTGGAGGCCTGCCCGGACCCACGTTACCGCTGGTGATGCGCACGAGGGGAACCTGCGTGGTTTTCTTGTTCTGTAGTTCAAAATAGAAAACCACCGTCACCCTTTTGTTCCAAACCGAAAATTTAACTTGACAGAAAACAACAACACAGTGCCACTTTAGCAGTCGTGCTTCTAAATAAAGCTGCACTTTAGGCAAAAGAGCCAGGAGTGCTAAGAAACAAGTATTTAGAAAACCCCTGGGACTAATATTTAAATCTAGTACTTTTTATTTCCCAGCCTGACAGTTCTGGAAAAACAGTTCACTGATTAGTTTAATGGGGGGGGCAAAGGGGGAAGAACACAGAAAGACTAACATGTTGAAGTATTTATTAACTTCTCCATGGGCAAAACTCAGTCTGTTTAATTAAAAAAAAAAAAAAAACATTAAATAAAGCTCCTAGGCAATACCACATAATGAAATCCAGTGTTCTCTCTCAGGCTAGATTTTAAAATGTAAAATCAACTCCTCCCCAAAAAGCCCTATACTAGAAGATCAAAGGGCTAATTAGTTTGTAAGGCTGTGTGCAAATCCTGTAGCTTTGAAGGCACAGAGGGATGATAAACATTTAAAGATAGTCATTTTAAATTAACGGCTTTTCATAGAATAAAATTCTCCTGTGCAATTGTTTCCTTGCTGCTATTTCTTGATGTGTGAAAAATCCCATAAATATTTCTATGTGCAACAAATGAGTTATGGCCAGCTTTCCCCAAAAAGCAGAGGCTTTTCCCCATCTCCCATACTAATCTCTTACATTCTGCATCAAGACCATTTCCACATTCTGCATTGTAAAAGTCTATTCTACTGCACCTATTATTTTGACTGAATATCACATCTTCGAATCTTTAAAAGTAAAAGCTTCGACTCCTTTGAGTTTTGGAGATGACTATCTGCTTCTGGAGAAGCAGCAGAGCGCTCTGCTGCACAACACTCGCTTCTGCGAAAAGTCTAATTACGAAACCACGCTCAAAACTCCTGTCAAATAAGTTTTACACTTTCTTGTAAATAAATGCTTATATGATAACAAAGTGAATTATATTAGAGAAAAAGCTCTAAGAACCAGAAGAAAACTAAAGGCTGCCTGTTGCTTGCCCTGCCTTGAGCACCTATAAATCCATTACTTAAGGCCACCTAAGATGAGTGGATGCATGCTGCAGCCTTCAAGCTCCGAAGATTACTCTGCCATCAATAAAGGATGAGGAGAGAATACATAACAGATCTTTTAGCCTTTCCTCTCCCTGTATTTATCTACTGCAAAGACACAAGCATGTTCAACAATTTTTTCCCTAGACACCCAGGCCTAAGGTGCCAACTGAAAATTACTTCATTGTCTTTTTAAGTAATGGACTCATTAATTCTAATGGGTATTGATTGAGCAAAAATACATTACGTCCTTATTAATGAGCCTGTCCTAGCACAAAGGAAACTCTTGCATGAAATAATGAATTTCTCAAAATAAACCTCTGGTAAGTATGAAACAGAATATGGTAAATTCTAGAGACAGCAAGAAAGTGAAGCTAACATCTCTGCAAGTGGAGGGATACAAGAGGTAGCCCTCGATCTGCAGTAGTACATTTGCAGTTGCTCCGTCTTTAAGCTGCTCCATGTTTAAGGCAACTTGGGTTAACCAAAACTGAGACCAACATGGTTTGCAAAAATAGCTTCCTCCCAATAAAGAGAGATTGGGGGTCCAACCTGACAGTCGTACATTTGCTCAAGGCTGAAAATGGCTCTTATATATCAGTTGTCAACATAGGCTTATACCACGTCAGTGGTATTTCCCAGACTTCAGAACTGGTTAAATTTTTCTTGCTTCTGTTTTGAGATAGACGCTAAAAGGCTCAGGAAATGCAACTGTAGCTTCTCTGTTGAATTGCACTGTCCTCCACACATCTCTGCATACATCTGCCTTTTCCATTCAAATAGTGATGTTTTAAAAACACAGCGACTGAGAGGAAACAGAAGAAAAGAAAAACTTCGGAAGGACAGCAATGAGGTGACATTCTCAGGTGAGATTTCAAGGATGAGAAGTCACGCAGGATAAACAAACACACATTAATCAGAAAGTTAAAGCTCCCCTGGTACCATCTGTACAAATTAACAAAAAAGGCTTAGCGGCTATGTATTTACAATAACCCACCTGGAGCGACAAACTGTTTAACACTAGTGAACTTGGATTTATCATACACTGTTGCAACAGAACAGCCTTTTGGTACAGTCCAGTCCACGGACCTGCTGGTTTTGTCCTTCTCTTCAGCTGTTTCATACACCTCTATGTGAGGTGGTTTCTCAGTCAGGTTTTTACTGTAGTGACTTAACCCATACTGTGCAATCTGGATGGGGTAGAAATAGCCTTGAGGTCCCCACTGCGTGGATAACGGTACACCTACAAGAGAGGGAGGAGGAAAAAAAAGCATTTTATCAGAACACTTAAAAATATATATATACACACACACACACAAATATATGCTATATATATTTTTTAAATATATATATAATGCTACATATATATATAGCATTTTCAGCCCTGCACTCTCTTCCTTCTCCATACCCCAATCTCTGCTTTACTTCTGACAAACTGCATTTATGTAGGCTTCACCATTAGTTAAACTCAAAGAAACTCCTGTTCAAACTGTGAATTGCTCCCATTTACTCTAAGATCTCTGACTAGCCAAAACTGAACAGATGTGAACGGCAGAGAAGTCCTTATCATGGTCTTCCATCCATACCCGTTCAATTGTTTGCTGAAGCATCATACTTATTTTCAAATACATTTTAAATGCCTTAATAGATTTTCCCCCTTACCCTGGAGACCACTAAATCTCCAAATGATGTTACAGCTAGCGCAATCCCCTTAACGCCACATAAATCTTTGCAAATTAAGTGTGTATGTTATTACTAGATTTTGGCTAGAGTTATTTGATGCTAAAGCAGCAATTTACCCAGCATCCACGAATCTGCTCCGATTGCCCTGGCTCCCTAAGAGCAGGACAAGCGCACGCTGACACGATGCCCGCGGGGACAGGCCAGGCGCTCCCCCCACGCGGCACAACACGCACCGACTCCTCCACCCGCAGCTCACAGGGTCTGCGGAGCTGCTGCTCGAGGCCGCCTGTCCCTGGGATTAACCCTCTGCAGGTGACTCCCGGTCCCAGAAGCTACTAGCCTCCAAGGAAAGCACACCTTCCTGCTCTAATATTAAGGTTAGGGGTATTTGAAGTCTGCACGCACCAAAAGCGGCCTCTGGAGCTCCATTCTTGCACAGGATTCAAACTAGAAAGGTCACAGTGTTTTCTGTAGCCTGATGCATTTCACATGCAAAACCCGTAGTATGAGCTCAGATAATGTCACACAGCCACATTCAACATAAAGCTTCCAACTCTCACTATGGTAAATCGGAAAGATGCACCCAAAGAAAATCTTCCCAAGTTCCAGCAGGCTCCTGCTGATCTCCCAGCAGGTACAACCTGTTTGTAAGTTAAAAACCTAGCAAAATACATATTGCATCAATGGCTGTGCGCGAAAGGAATACAAACGATACAGAAGAGAATTCTTCCTACGTATACCTCAGAAAATGAGCAAACACACAATACTGAAGATAGGGATAAAAATAGGATTCTCTCCATGTCCTAGATTTTATTTGGAACAAATTCCCAACCTCTAAGTGTGAATCCAAAGTGAAAATATATCATCATGACCCTCTTGCAGGAAAGTAAGGATATTTTGTACTGTAAACCTTTGCATAAGGAAAGAAAAATGAACATGAAAATAAACAAGTTGGCGTTTGCACCATTTTCCCCTTTGGCAATGTCAAGCTCAGAAACCAATTTTGCCTGAAACCTGGTGTAATGAAAAGATTAAACTAAATGTGAAAAGATAAGCTTTCATACATATTTCTGTGCTTCATGTTACTAATAAATATTACTGATGGAGATGTGATAGTTTTCTGAAGAGAAAACCATCATGTGAAATATTTAAGTATCATGTATTTTCTGGGCTCCTGGAAGCCAGCTCTCTCATTAATGCTATGCATTCGCAGTTAAACATTGAGACTGAAAAATGCAAAAAAAATTTGCTTTAAGAGCTTTACTCAAAACGTATACAAGATGACAAGATTAAGTTCTCCAGGTCATAAGACATAACACAACACATTAACCTTGCAGAAAGAGAGGTGAAAATATAACATGAGGTTTTTCATCATGTTACAAAATGAGAATCTCTAGGACTGGAATGATGCAAGGTAGGAGTCAAACTTTCTGAGAATGCAATTTAGTATTAAACCCCCTTTCCCACAAACTACAACTATCTCACTTCTCAGCCCCGTTTACGAGATGGCCAATAATTCTATTGCCTGTACAACACCCAGGCTCCGGCATCACATTTCACAATGACAGCTCCTAAATCAATTGTTGCAAAAGAGCCAGTTTACAGATAAGTAACGAAGTTATCAAGTGTTCAACTCACTTGTTTCTTGAGGCTTAAGTACACAGCAGTTAAACGCAGCACATACCAGGCAGCAGCTTACACATTTTGCAAGCCAAGAGACTGCAGAAAGTATTCTGATTCCGAATTATTTCATACTGAACTTGGGGTTTTTGCTCAAGAACGTCACAAGTATTGAAAGAGTCCAGTTGCAAGGGACATTCCACGTATCTTCCACATTTAATACAAAAACTGGTAGTGCTTCAAGACCTAGGTCCAAACCCCTCTCCCCCCCCCGCAAAAAAAAACCACAAAAACCCCACCTGATAACAACAGAAGAGGCACCCATAGCTATTTCAGATATTCTCAAGTCATATTTGATCAGCAATGACCCTGGCAATAAGAAAGAAACCACGTGCTCAGCTCCTCGCAGGAAAACAGCGGATCCGGCCCCGAGCAAGGCAACACTCGCACTTGGTGCGTCTGTGGTCACGGAGAGGCATCTGCACCTTTGGGAGAGCCACGAGTTTAAGGACTCCGGTTCCCTTCTCTGACAGACGCCACGTCACCAAGATGACAGACATCTTACAAGGAAGCTAATTCTGATGCATTAATAAAAAATGCTGAAAAACATACTGTGGTGGAGCTTTTTAAAAACAAGGGCAGGTAAGCCTCAGAGTTTGAAGTAAGGAGTCAAGACATTTTAACACCCTGATTTAATCATCACAGCATATCACATCCACCAAGATTACTAGTGAATGATCAGCTTCCTTTCTTCAAGGTGCATTTGAAATTCAAATGAAGAATCTTGAATGAGAAGCACTCATTTGGGCGAGGCCCACGTTAAAAAACAAAAATGTGAGGAGTAACGTTAAAAAAAAGAAAAGGATTGACATACCTATGCATTTGTTTATGTGAATCCTTTACAGACAAACTAACTGCATATTGTATCAGCTTTCTGAAGCAACTATATCGTGGAAGGAGCTCATACCAACGTTGCAGAGCATCACCAATCACTGAGATGCATAAAGATCGATGCATTTTATTCCTTAAATGAAAGTTGCTCTTTAATTTATAAGAGTCAGTGTCACATTCTATAACAGTTTTATAAAGGCATTAATTTTTTATTACGAAACCCAACAAGAATTTTCTGCTATTAAATCTCTGCTAAGAAGTGGAAAGACCTCATGTACTAATTACTGATGGCACCGTTTAGCAAAAGTGCAAATTAGAAAGGTTTTAACCGTATTTTAATTTTATGCAGGGACTGATGAGAAGATGCTTTAATGGCTTAAGTGCTTTTGGACCCTTAGACAATTCTCTGAAATCCCCTCACGTTGTACCGAGTGGCACAACGTTGCACAGAACAACGCGAGGAAACAGCCTTCCCCTGTCTGCAGCGGCACAACAGCCCCGTTATTCTGCTTTGCCCACAACTCGCAGCGGTCCCAGCTGGCTTGGACAACAGCTAAGCCCACGCTGCGGTATTCAGCAAAATATTCATCGCTTGCTCTAGAATAAGCCAAAGCGGAAGGCTGTGATAACTTGTGCACCTCCCGGCAAAGCAAGGAAACGGTATGTTGTTCAGCACGCTGGGGGCACCGAGGACAAAAACCCAAATATTAAGGAGTGGCTGACCAAAGCGGCTATTTCGCAGCTGACAGCAGTGCCTTTCGGCTCCCTGAACACCAGCCCTAGGATTATAATCTGTGCCCACAGGGAAGCAAGATCCTTTTTAGAAACCAGAGCCAGATTTTTTTTTTTTTTTAGGAAGCATTTTGGCTCCCTTGCACACGTATGACAAAACGTGATGCTGCAGAGCCGGAGGGGCCTCCCGGCACCGCAGCAGCCAGCGGGCAGGAGAGCAAAGCACGCTACAAACCTGAGACTTGCTTCTGACTCCTCCGACTACCACGACAAAATTAAAGTCATTTTGCATCTCAAGTGATGACAGCAAATCTTAAGCAGCATTTCAAGTATGAAAAAACATTTCGCACAAACCTTCGACACCGCTTATGCATTTCACTCTGTCTCGAACTTCGACGTTGTAGCCTTCGAAGGACATGAACACCCCGTCCGGGTGGTAAGGTGCTCGCTGTGTGTATACTTTGGAGTAGCTATGAGAGAATTCAAACCTGTCATAACCATCGTACTGAGCAATTTTCCCATAAACCTCAAAGTATTTCTCTACCCAGCTGAACGGCAGGAAGATCTCGTTGCCTTCCCTCCTCCCTTTAATCGTGTGTTCGTCATTGATCAGACAGTCAATCTCCTCGTATTTGAGTCCCAGGACTCTGTTGCCGTTGAAGCCCCCCACGACCGGCGGAGCTTTCTGCTGCTCCTGCGGCGAGGCCTCCTCGCTCTGCTGCCTCGCCGCGTCGTTGGCGTAGGGGTTGCTCTCGGAGGCGGCGGCCCGCTTCTCCAGGCCCTCGCCTCGGCCGAAGCCGCCGCCGGGGCCCCGCGGGAAGTGCCCCGCTTTCTCGGTGGAGCATTTGTTCCACAGCAGCACCGTGACCAGCGTGAAGAGGGCGCAGATGATGATCAGCGTCTTGTAGTTGACCCGAGCTGCCAGGCAACGCATATTCACACCATACCTACAAAACAAAAGGGAAGGCGTCTTTACGTCGCGCAGCTTTAAAGCAAGAGCGGTCAGTTCGGTTCACTAAAAACACCGGTAGGCTCTGTCTCGATTTAAGGTATCGCAGGGACACGCTATGGCTATGTTGTGGGAAGGGGTTGGGTCGGGTGGAGGCACCTCGAAGAGAATGCGCTTTTTTTGCCAACCCTCCCTCTCCGTTTTCTTCCCTCTCCAGCACTTGGCAGGATCAAACGTACCAATTAATGATTCATCTCCGAAGCACAAGGCTGCGACAACGCAGCCGCGCGTCAAGACCGTGTCGGCAAACGGAAAGGACGGATCAGAAATAGCAGCGATCACAGGGCAACGTTCACCTAAATAAAAAGTT
The DNA here is from genome assembly GCA_003342895.1 of Casuarius casuarius. NCBI lineage: Eukaryota > Metazoa > Chordata > Aves > Casuariiformes > Casuariidae > Casuarius > Casuarius casuarius. The sequence continues at coordinate 1,229,009 of PTFA01000231.1, forward strand.
CTAAGCTGAAAAATTGCGCAGCAGCTACCAGGGAATCGGCAAACGAGCCCTCGCCGTCATCGCCGGGCAGGCACGAGAGCAAGAGCCGGGAAGAAACCCACGGCCACGCGTCCGGCACAGCGGGAGAGTGCTCTTCCGCCTCGGCTTTAGAAATATTAATAATTCACATAGCCAAAATTACTTAGATACCCATATAAAAAGGGGTATGTGTACTTTAAAGCCCAGCTGCAAGCTCTAAGCTTCTTTGATCCGGCCTGGAGTGCTGATTTCCTATCCAATCTGTGACGTTCCAACACCTCAAATGCATTTTTGAAAAATAACATTTACAAGCAGGAGCGAGCAGGATGGTAACCGAGGAATGCAGAGTGCTTTTAACTGCAGCTCCCTCCAAGCCCAACCTCGCGCCGGGCCGAATGCCAGCGAAGTCTCGTTAAAGCCTCTTTAAAAAAAACTAAGGACAGACTGGGAAAATATGAGCCTCTCCCAGGGGATAAGAATCCTCCTGAAGTGCTCCGGGGCTCAGATTTCTCGCTTCACAAGAAGGCAGAAACTATGCAAGCCTTCTCCCAGGACCTTTTTTTTTTTTTGGCAAGATAAAACACGTTTTGCAAGAAATGTACTCAAATAGCAGTGTTACCGCCACAGAGAGCGCTGGGGCTGAGCAACACACAACTAAATCACTTAAGTGCAAGCGATGAAAGCGCATTCACCGAAAGGACCCTATTTTTGCTGATGAATGAAGCCCTTCAAATGTGCCATACGGGTTTTTCAAATATGCAGGAATATTTAAGATATTCTTCATGAAATCCTTAGTAAAAGCAAGCTTCATTTTGTCTCCCTACTAAGCTCAAGCCCCGCCAGAGCCGCCGAGCAGCACGCTGAAGCCGCGGGTTCGCTTCCCCCCGCACGAGCTCGGCAGCAGCCCGGGAAGCGGCGCCGCGGGGAGCACGTGCTGCTGTGCGGGTTTCTTCTCCGTGCCTGTGTTCGACCTCCAGCTATCCAGGGCTTCAGTGCAGCGCATCCACCTCGTCCTCGAAAACACTGCTCAGCTGACAACAAAGCGAAGAATTAAGAAATATTTTACCGTTTTGTATTTTTTAAGTGCATTATTTTACCTCCTTGTACTTTCTAACTGCACTAGCCGCCAGGGAAAGCCAAACCCTAAGCTCTCACTTAGCTCTCTGCTCCAAGGGCCATCTCGCTGCTGCTTGCCCGGGCCCTCCCGCGCGAGGCTGAAGACGCTCGCGAACGCTGCTGCAAGCGTTGCGGATGCTCCCGGCATCCTCGGGCTGGCGACGGAGCTCGACACGGACGCCAAAACCCACCGGGCGCAGACAGCAGGCTGGACCCGCTCGGCAAGGCAGAGGGAAGCCCAGCGCTGAGCTCGTGCAACTGCAGAGAAGAAACCTTGCAACTGGATTAACGGCTCGTGTCCTGGATGCGCGGGAGCTCGCAGCCCACGGCCCGGCCGGCAGCCAGCTCCATGTCTATGTCCATCTCACCTGGCCTACGCTGGCTTTGACCAGGAGCTCCAGAAACGCCTGTCGTTCCCACGAGCCACACTGCACAGCAATTAAAAGGAGTTTTGCTCCAAGTTTTCCCCTGCCCTCTCTTTTAAATGGAAATAACGAACGATCCCTCACTAGTTTTATGCTCCACACTGTAAGCACCATCTGGCCATTTAAAACCGGACTTTAAAAGTTAAGTGTGCTATTTTCTAAAAGCCCAGTTTACTACAAGCTTTTAGAGAACATAAATTTATATATAATTGTATTTTTATGGAAATGCTAGCATAAGAATAAATCCAATTTTCTGCATCAGCAGATAATTTTTAGTGATGATGCTTTCGGGATGACCTCAACAAATATGCTCTGCTCTCCTTATACAAAGGGATAATTGACTTTTAAATGGAGAATAACATTTCTGACACACTTCACCCCTACCTATGAAACTCACTTAAAATTAATTAAACCATCTGGATTATCGGGGAACGGGGAGAGAGAAGGGGGAAGGACATCGGCACGCTTTCCGCAGATCTATCACCCTGTGCCCATTCCTCCGTGTTTTTAAAACAGATGTGTGTTACTAGGCAGCTGTGCAAAGGTCCGGGGTGCTCCACAATTACACACAGCTTTCATTTTATTTTGGTTTTCTGCTGCATGGGGACGACGCTGTGCGCGGCAGGACTCACCTGCTACGAGCTACAAGTGAACAAAAGCGACTCCGGCAAGTGGAGTATTTTCCGAAAAGCATCACATTAAATCTCTCCAGTCACCGAAAAATCTAGAAATAGCTTATCGCATGTTAAACGGATAGATGGATTTTTATTCAACTGCAGAAAAAAGAATTCAGAACTTCAACAGTAGAAAGAGGTAATTTAAATCTGTAAAGGGACTGTGGTAAATTGGTTTATTCCCCTGCTACTGCTATAAAAAGGATTTCATCATACAATACTTAAAAGATTTAAGGAGTGCAAGATCAGAAAGTATTTTTAAGGTATGAAGTAACAGATCCACGATATCCACATTTGTTTTTTCCCTTTCTTTTGCTGGAAGATAGAGAGACTGTTTATAAGGCTGTGCACTGAGAGATCTCCAACCTAAATAAAAGTCGATCCTCATCCCTGAAGTAATACTGGAATTACAGCTTTTAAAGGGTAAAGACTTCTCAGAAGTCAGGAATTAAAGGGATTTTTGCCAATGTCAAATTACTATTTTGGGCTACAGAAATCACTAACAGAGCAATGCCCCGTTTTTGTTTGCAGCTGTGATCAAGCCCCCCTCACTGGCCTTTTACTAACTTGTTAAGCTGTTTAAATCTTATAATTCAGTAGCTCCCAAACCAGAGGTCACCAGCCCGAGAGCGCGAAAGCAGCCTGCAGAAAACTGAGCCCCCAGGGACGGGTCACTTCTGCTGTGATATCACTTTATCACATTCCCATTAAAACGCAATAAAATAACACTTCTTACAAGTGAACAGCTAGTATCAAACGTATCTGGAAGAGGGATGCAATTAGAGAAACTTATTTTGCCAATTCCAGTGAGGTGTCGGTTTCTAAAACACTGGTTTTAATAAAAAGAGCAACTGGGTTAAGTAAAATATTCTTGCTACTGCTACGGGCATTAGTTATGCCTGGAAACAAGGACAAGTCTTGGTACGCCCTGCTATGAATTATGAATCAACCGTCACATCTGTGTGTCTGAGAACGTCAGAATTCGCGCTGGTGCTCGCTTCTTACATAAAACTAAATTATTTGCTGTGATGCTTATTACACTCAAAAAAATCCCCCCAAACAACACCTAAGTCCTTTATAAGACAGGCTTTTTGAGCTGCAAAAAGGTGTTGAATACATTAAAGGTAACTGTAAGCCATTGTAAGGCTTCTGTGTACTCCAGGGCGGAAAAAAACATATAGAAGCTACTAAAAACTTTTACTGATTCCAGCAACAGCCCATGTGAAACAGCCCTCCAAGACCAACCTCTTCTCCTCTTGACTTTCTCTAACAAGCCGGGGAGGTGAACGGGCACTAACGGGAGCCCTAAGCAGAGCAACTTGCTTGGTGGAAGCATCTGAGCATCCTCTGAAGCCCGTCTCATCTCTCGGGGGGCCACGCGAGCTGCAGATTACCGCGACTCGCTTGTCCTCCCCGGGCTGGCGGCCCGCTGCCGACCCAGCGCGCCGGCCCCCCGCGCCCCTCGCTGCAAGCCTGCTGCCCAGCTGAGAACTTCTGCTGTCACACCATGTTCCTGGATAACCCTTCGCAAAACAACGGCTTGGCCGGAAACGAATTAAATGTCTGAGTTACAGCTGAAAAGAGTCATCATGAGATGACTGCTGTACTCTGGCTGTCCCGGATGGGTGGAACAGGAATATCATCAACATATATATCACCACCACAGAGAAAACAGAGATAGCCAAACTACCAGGAAGCATGGATACTCCTTTTTGGGACATCTTCTTGACGGGGTGTCCATGCAGCCCAAGGGAAAGCTCAGAACCACACGCGTTACGGACACCAGTCTCCAGATAAAGAGATCACCCAAAACTGGTTTGTGGAGCGCCTCTCCGAAGGACGTCCACTGCGCAGCTCACGCGGACGGTCGCGCGTCCAGCCCCCATCGGCAGAGGTGTGCCCATGGGACCATCGGTCAACCAGACGAGACTTCTCACGGAGCCGAGATCAATAAGCTTGAAATAGAGCGTGGAAGGCTACGGGGCCGAGCCACAAGATACCAACCGCCTCGTCCAGCAAACCCAGCTGCCCAAGAGGCAGTTTCTTGGTACGCGGCACCGGCACACAAGACACCCAGCAGGGATTTCGGGCACGGAGCAGCCCGGTCCGTTCTGTCCTCTAACGGCCCCAAATGAAGAAATGTTTGTGCGGGTCTCTAACTCTGCAAGTACGAGCTCTGGTCAGCAGCATCTCTGAAAGAAGAGAAATCCAAGCCTGCTGTATCAAAACAGTTTCCCCATTAATCATTCTAGTCTTTTGCACGCTCCCCTCTCCCTCTGCCCCCCAAAAAGAAAAAGATACGTTTCACCTGTTTTTCATTAAACCTTGCTGGCTAACAGTAACTTTTAGTACTTACCCTTTGCTGGCAGAGGCTACGAACCAAGCGTTTCCTTTTGACCAAAACCAGCACCAACCTGACCAGCCCAACTCCCGGCTCATCGCTTCAGGTCCTCCTCGACACTGGAACCAACTGGGCAATCGCCATCCTAGCTGGCACTTCTTGGGTCCTCCAAGAACCACTAAACTACAACTGTTCCAGTAAACTGAAATAGTTTAAGATATCGCTCTCAGTGGGAGTTATATAGGCGTCCTGATCTGTAAATGTTAAACTACAGCAAATGCTATATCACATCCTCCTCTGTTAGAGATAAATTTTCCATTGCAGCAAATTATGAGCTTGAAGCCACTTCTCTACATATGAAGTGTCCAGTGACTGCCTGCAATACTATTTATACACACACACTACCGATGTCTATCAAAGATCTTAAGCCAAACCCAACTTTTTTCTTAAACTGACCATATAAGCCTTCTCTTGAATTCACTTGACCACTGACATTTCATAGACTTATCCTTCCTTGAGAATTTTATTTTTAAAAAACTCTAAATTACCAACATTAAGTTATCCTTTATATAAAATGCAGTATTTGATAGTGCTGCTGTAACAGCTATTGTATTTTACTGTCAAAAAGAGTAACAGGACTCTTTCCTTCTGCAAACTCTGAGACTATAGCACAAATTTTTAAGCATAAGAATTAAGATGTCTTCTCAGCCTTCATTATGGTATATATAAAATACCAACCATTCGGTAAATATGACAGTGCAGTCGTTTCCTACCAGTCTGAACAGTCCGGGGGGG
>PTFA01000231.1:1234387-1278857 GCA_003342895.1 Casuarius casuarius
GGGGAGAGGCAGGGGGAGAAATCAAACAGAATAAAAATCTAGAAATAGAGGAAGAAAATCTGGCACACACCACAGTTTAATTCTTAGCAGAATCTACAGTTTTATTAAAGGGATCATTTTGTTTAATCCCTCTTAAGAAATTTCAGTATCCAGTAAATTCAGCGCACACAAATCCTGAAAAATGCTGACCAAAATCCTTAGTCTGTATTTCTGGCATACCCTCAACACAGAACCTAGTTATTACCTCATAAATTCAATGTGTCTTGATATATGCTACCAAGGGCAATTTTGGAGTTTGGTTCCTCCCGCGAGCTACTGTACTCGCTAGTTTGAAGCGTTAATATAATTCTGACAGCTTCCCCGTACAAGCTATTTCCAGTCAAATTTGCCATTAAAGATGCAAGGTTACAAACCTATTTCTTTCTTTACTGAACTTGAAAAATTCATGACAAAGAGGCAGATGAAGAAGAGAGTAGAAAGGTTTCGCTAATGGATCCATAATAGCGTCAAACTCTTCTTCCAAGGTTGCAGCTATTGCAGAGTCTGAACGGATGGTGTGATAACAAATTCGCTATTAAACCCTACAGAACGGCGCATCAAAGGAGCTGTGATTTCTTTTTTTTTTTTCCTTTTTTTCTGTTTGGAAAATAAACATCCCTTCCATTTCTAGGTAAATTCTTTCTTAGATTTTTATTAGGGAAGGCTTTTCTGAAAGATGAACCATTCCTAACTCAAGATCTGTTTTAGCAGGTCTTTCTTTGTGCCCCGCTGTCCCAAAGCATCGCTGCTGCCAGCTCCCGCTTGCACCTTCCTGCAGCGCAGGCAGGAGCGGCTTGGCTCCGCCGGGCTCCTGTGCACCCGCGCTGCAGGCTCCCTGGCATGTTTGAGGCAAATCATTCCGTTTTATACCACAGTCTCAAAACAGAGACAAAATAATGAATGCATAACTGTCTGGTAGCTAGTTTGCCTTTTCACCGCCCTTACGCATTAGCAAAATACAATTTATTTTCCTATTGAAAGTTCATGAAAACCAGCAACACAAATACTGGGCACGCTTTGTCTCACCACCGAAGGAGAAAAGCGCGAAAGGCAGACGGAGCAGAGCAAAGGCGCTCGGGCACGAGTGCTCAGCGCTGGAGCGAGGAAGACCGTTAACACTCAGATCGTCATCGTTAAGTTTCAAGGCCAGAGCTCAGGATGAACAGGGGAAGTTTCCACCTCGGCTATAACTGTTGGTTTAGGCCATTTGTAGCTTCAGCAGGCAGCCCTGCAATCATTTTGCACGCAGTTGTATTTTTGAAAGATCCTCCTCGGAACAGGAAGCCCTAGATGTTTTTTTAGGCTCTGGAACATGCGATTCCCCAGCCGCAGCAGGCAGGACCGCGCAACCGCCATCTGCAGCGCGCTTGGAGGGGGATGAAAGGTAGGATGGGCTCCAAAAGCACGTCTGCTTTCCCAGTCTTCAACTATATGACTTGGTGAATTAATTTTAAACCAAGCAGCATGGAAGTAGGCAGCTTTCAGCAGCCCTCCAACTAGACTACCCCGTCCTGCTTCAGGAACGGAGATCCAGCGCTCGCCGGAGCAGTCGGATCACAGGCCGCTGCTCGTCTCCCAGCACCAGCGTTTCGTTTCTGCAGCATCCAGGTTCTCACAATCCAACCATATTTCAAGCGTAACTCGTTTTTGGTGGAGAAATACAGCTAAGGTGGAGCAGAGGCTGCCGGACACATGCACCCACGTGCACCCAGCGCCGTCGCGGCCCCCGCGCAAGCACCGCGTGGCCCCGGGAGCAGGGCAGCCTGCTCCGGCCGCCGAAGCCACCAGCGCCGTCCTCGGCTCCCCAGGGCCTCCCAGGGACCCTTCCAACAAATACACCTACTCACTTAGTGTTTTCCAACATGAATGACAAGACTAAATGGTATTTTGTTATGTGTAACAGAGAGTTAGGGAGCAGGAAAACATTTCCTGCTTGAGATGTGTGTGCAGCCTAGTGTAATTCCGTGATGGGGATATATGTTAAACTCTCAGTATAGCTCACTGGCATGCAGGGGTAAAAACTGGAAGACTGCATGAGACCAGCAGCACATGGTGACTCTGGCCACGATATTTTGCAGAAGCCTGATGCATTTTACCCACCGTGGAGGCAAAAAATGGTTTTGAACTTTCTCGCTAGCTCCGAAGGTCTGGGGGGATCTCTCATCCGTGCGTGTCCCTAGTGCCACCGGCCCAGCCGGCCCCAGGAGGCATCGGGTGCAGAGCAGCACCCTGGGCTACCCCGGCACCGGCAGAAGCCACCGGCACTGCATGTCTTGAGCTGCTCCAAAATCATAGATGTCTTTCTGGACAAATAACTAAGAAACACACGCACACAAAAAAAAAAACCCACACAAAGTACATTTCCCATGAACAAGCCAGTTGGCAACGCGTTGAAGTATTCACGTTTAAATCGTGTGTGTTTAAACTATCAAAAATAAGTTGCCCACTGGGATTTTAGGGGTCTTGCAACAGCCTCGCGCGCCAGCACCATGTTTGCTCCGTAGGAAGACGGACAGTGTTTTAACTTAAGACCAGGGATTTCTGCCGAATAGCGATAAGCCACCTATTTACCTTGAAGCCTCTACGCCAAGCTAAGCTATTTAGTACAGAGGGAAAAACAGAACAGCGACTGCCAGTCCGAGATGCATTAAACTCCGTATTTAAGGGAAAGACACGCTGCACAATCTAACAGCAAAATAAAGCAACAGGACTAGAACTTCAAAATATATCCTGTTCAAAAAGTTATACCGAGTTACACACATGCAAACCTCATGCAGAAAATGTTTCCTACCTCCTATTCATTTCACACAGCAAAACACTAGTTAGCTTAGTTATTCATATTACACAACAGGAAAAACACCCCAAAGAACTCTGAAATTATTTTTTAAATAGCATGGAAAATTACAACTTTTTTGATAATTGTAGTAAGAATATCATCAAAACTTCTGATGCTTTGCCAGTGCTTACTTATGCCTTAAAATGAGATATTTATGAGTTATTAAAGCTTCCTGACAGTTCTGCATTTCCCAGACATGTTTCACCTGCATCCTCAATCTGCCCATGTTGGCTCCTCGAACACATTTCCTATAATCTGCCTCATGATGCATTTGCTTCCCCCAAATGCAGACAAACTACCACTGTTATTTTGCAAGACGCTGGACTTAAAGGTGTTACCTATTGAGGAAAATGCAAAAAACACCCTGGTAATAAATACAATTTACTAGAATGTTAACCTGTGAAAACTGCCTTGACTAGACAATCCTAATTTTACTGATAATTAATTTATATAGAGCCTGAATTCAGTTAGTATTTTAATATATAGTGCATTGTTAAGATCACTTTAGAGTCACTAGTTTTCCTTTTGTGCTGGGAAATTATAATATTGTACAAGTAGAGATGAATATATCTGTGATAGGAGAATCTAGATTACCAGTCTCAACCACGGCTCTTTAAGACAGATTTACTATTTAGTTCTGGCAGCTTCCCGTGTTCCCTCTGTGCATTTTAGACAAGAAAGATCTAAAATATACAGTGAAGAAACAGGAATATATTAAGTGAAGGAACAGAGTCCAGCAGTTTATCCTACAGTTTTCCAGGGCAATTAGAGCCTAATACAGTTTTTTTTTTTTTTGTATCAACACATCTATTGTCATCAGAAAAGTCTGTCACGATACAATTTAATTCAAAAAAGTTGAAGTACTTTTGTATGGAAACCTCTGTAAACATTTCCTATTAGAAACTGAGATTTGCATCTGATTTCAGTGTCAGACAGTCAGTATATCATCCATGAAACGACACAGTTTGCAAGATTTTCCAAACAGGTTGAGCTGCTGCACGTTTCTCTGCACACAGGACAGTTAATACATGCGAGAGCGAACTATTTCCCCAGATCAGAGCAGGATTTTATGACACGCAGGCCTTTGACTCTCACACGATCAGGAATATATTATGAACTAAAATTACCAAGAAGTCAACCTTGTCTCTAGGCAGTGCAATAAAGCCATTTTTTTCAAGTTTTGATTTTGCATCGGTGCCGATTCTTCACAAATAAAAGAAAACTATAATTTCAGGTTCCCCCTATATGTTGTTTGTGAGCAAACAGGTAACGGGTCCACGCAGCAAACCCCAAAGCATCAGTTTTTTAGGTGCAAAGCAGCACACACACTGCTCCTAAGGAAACTGCATCTGGATGTAAGAAAAGAAAGTTCATGATGAGAACCATTAGTGGTTGGACTGGGTTGCCCACAGAAGTGGTGGAATCATCCTCGCTGGCAATGGCCAAGACTTGGCTCGACAAGGCCCTGCAGGACTAAGGCCCTGCTTTCAACAGCAAGTTGGACCAAGTGATCTTCAGCGGTCCCTTCCAACCCAGACTTTTCTGCGAGTCTACAATAAGATGCACAACTTCAAGAAGGCACACTGATGAAGTTAATAGAAAATGCAAGATCTTTTTACCTTGGTCCTCCAAAGCAAGCATTGGTCTTCTTTCTCAACTCCCACATGCACTGTATTTTAATAAGCATTCATCAGGCTGTATTAATTAAAAAAAAAAAACAAAAAAAAACACTAGTGTAGCTGAAAGCATTATTGTAATCTAAACAAGACAGAAATTAATTTTTAAAGATGCTAGGCAGACACTCACTTGCACTGCACTGCAAATGATGAGGGAGCAGTGCTTCCTTGCCCAATTGCTCAGTCTGCGTGCATTCCCGCTAACCGGGCACTCCCACCCACTAAGAGGGCCTTCAGTCACCAAAAAGAGACCATCAAAGTGGTTTGCTCTTCCACTAAATGTAGCACAGCATTTTCTTGCAAAACTTTGAAGAAGATTAAGTTACTTGCGTATCACACTTTTATGCCGTATCAGGAAAAACAGTTAGTAGGAACTGCTGCTGTAATTATGAGTCCATTTATTGTACAGTCTAATAAATCTACTTGCTTTCCAGATGGATTAAGCTATTAAACCCCTCACTAATGGCACAAACAATAACTCCAAAATCTAGCAGCTGCTTACGAATGCATTACAATGCCTCTTCCCAAGCTATCAAGTATTATATTGTTACTACACAGATTAACGAAGCAAAAGATGAAAGAGTTTCATCAGTCTCCCTCACATTTAGGCTCTGCAGCTAATGCCGTAAATACCCTAACAAGTCTCAAGACAGTGGCATGAGCTGCTCTAACAAGACTCTCAGGAGGAGCCTTGCAAGCACTATTTCAGGAGTTGGGTCCTTTCCTCGGACAGGAAAATAAAGCACATGGACACGGCTAGTTTTAAAGCATCTTCGTAGCAGGTATGTTACATCGTGGAAAAAGTGAAGCCCCTGATCTATATCTTTTTCCTTATAGCGCTGTTTGGTGAGAGGGGACGAGGGGACCTCAGGAAAATCTTCTGGATGACCACGTTAATCATTCCGAGCAAGCAGAAAAAACGTCTAAATGAAACTGCCGAAGACAGGAGAGGGAGGCGGCTGCCGCGGAGCCGTACGCACAGCACCTCCGCCACCGCGGCCCGCTGCGAAGGCAAGCGACGGGACCGCTTCGTTCCGATGAATCATTAGCAGCTTCTCATAACGAGCCGTCTGAGTCACAGCCCCGAAAAGACAGAGACTTCATTTCAAGTAAACAACATATTTCCGCAGTCGCCCCCGGCTCGCCAGTCCCCGGCAGGGGTGCACCGGGACGAGAGCGCCGGGGGCGGCGGGCACCGCCGCGGAGGACAGAGCACCAACCCAGCCGCAATTCGGGAAGCATCACTGGTACCAGCAGTCTTACAGAAAAATTAATGACTAGTTTTGAATGCACAAGCCTTGGCCACGTGCACACGTCTAAGGCAGTTAGGGGGCTGGAGCACAATATATGGGGGGAATCAGAGACAACCAAATTTTCGTCTGGAGAAGAGAAGGCTGAAGGGAGAATCCAACTTAAGTCTTTGTGCTCCTAAAATTATTATAGACTATAGAGAAAACGGAGATGGATTCTCCTCGGAGGCACACGGCAGAAGAACAAGTGGCAACGATCACAAGTTGCTGCAAAGCAAACCTCAACTGGATATAAAGGAAGAAGCAGCGCCAGGATGAGAGCAGCCGAGCAGACAGGCTGCCCAGGGAGACGACGGACCTACCACCCTCGGAGGCTTCCTGAGCTCAGCCGGATGAGGCCCCGGGCAACCCCTTCGCACTTTGATGCCGGCTCTGCTCCGTGCTGGAGATAGTCGGAGACCCGCCGAAGTCCCCTCCGACCCCCGCTGCTCCATCGCTGCGATATCTCCCCCCGCCAAAGGCCTCCCAAACAATTTCAATTCTCAGCTGCAATTAGCCTGAGTAATCCAAAAGGTTCACAAGAGTAATTTGACTGACTATTTACATTAAGCCACATGTTTTAGTGTGATTGCAAAGTCTGCAATGCTCGTTTGATTAACGCACTTAATTTTTGTCCTTAAAAACAACAGTCTCTATATCCACGTTACGGCTTCTCCAGTCCTGCCATCGTTCTGCTCCTGCCGTCTCCGAGCAGGTCACCTTTAATCATGTATGCTGGCAACCATTACACTGTCCTGTCAGCTCCTATTTGTTACTGCCTTCCTAAAGGAGAGAAGCATTTTATAGCAAAGACAGAGACCAGTGAAATTCGGAATGAGTATAAATCCCAATCTCTGCTCTGCTCTTGCAGCAGTTCCCCTCGTATATACGTTACGGAAGTGCTGGTGACCGCTCTAACTGAACCGTGGTAGGGTTTCCACCGCAACTATTTGCCTTTTCCAAAATATGAGCATTGGAGTTGAGTGATTTTTGCCAAAAATTGGGTTTTTTTAAGCTGCTGATTGGAGTTAGTGTCATACAGAATGCTTAACAGCTACAAACACAGCTGCAACCCTCACGAGGCAACATACCCCCAGCCACCCCCACACGAGCTCTCTATTACACAGAATAAGTGTGAACGGGTGTTAACATATACAAACTATACATGTTTTTGGCAACACGATCTCTAACAGACTGATATGCTGATTTATATCTAAAGACAACTTTGCTGACAGAAAGCATGCAGTACTCGCTTGCCAATTAAATCATTATCTCCCTCATCTTAAAGGTGGGAAGGTATTTTACAATTAAGCCAAAGTCAAGGAATATCCGAACACAAAGAAAAGGAAGGGTAACACTTAAAAAATTGTAATAGTATAGCGCACACTAACTAATAGACAGATAATGTCCAGCCGTGTATTGCACTGAGTGCACGGATGTCGCAATGCATATGCGATGGGGGACAGAGCGGCTGGGGACGCCCAGCCAAAGCCTCTGCCACCCAGCTGCGCGGCGCTCTGATGGGACGGAAAGCTCATTACTTCGATCTGGACTTTCTGCTGAAGGCTAAAAGTCTTTTAACCTCATTTCCCAACAGCAAGTATATAAGGCCAAATTCCTTCAATGCAGAACTGATCCAGTACACCAGCAGCAATTTAAATTTTGATCACCCCACTGGAGAAAGCATAAGCCACATAACTCATGGTCTATTTAGCCATAAGAAGTCAGAATATATCTATTTTTGAAATCCTTCTCTGAATAATCAGTTCTGCAGCTCAACATTATGCACATACATCTTTATGTCAGTAAGAAAAAAGAGTCTTCCCCTCCTGCTCCCCTGTCCATGGCATGACAAGCCGCTGTCAAGCCAACACACCTAGAGAAGAGCTTGGGGAGGAGGGAAGGGGAGGGAGGGACAGTGGTTAGAAAAGTACGGATCGCTCAACATCAGTAGAGTCAAGACTAATATTTTTATAGCCCCCTGTCTTGTGGTCATCTGAAAATCATCAGGTCCCCTGAAAAATCATCCATCTAAAGATCATCTGAAATGTAACATTTTAAACTATCTGTAGCTAAGGTTAACCACTGAAAAGTTTCTTGAAAGTGCATTATGAAGAGGCAAAAAAAGACTTACCACTGCTAAATTTGAAATTAATGCTCTTTACGAGAGAAGATGCTTTTCAAGCCACAAATACAGGATTTTCCAATATAATTATAGACCAGATTCAGGAAGCATATTAAAAAAATGGTATTTAAGGTGTGCAAACCACAAGAGCACCGGACAAAGTTTCCAGCCATAGACAACGAGGTTGCATTTCTCAGCACACCTATGGTTTATAGCAAGGCAACTTAAAAATCATACCATAAACCCTTTGCTCTAACAAAGCAAAAAGTCTCGTCTCCTTTTAGTCACGTCTCGTGCTATCATCTGTTCCAGGACAAGCTTTGCACTTCACCCACGGCTGCCCCAGATTTGGCTGCTGGAGGCCATCTGGATCTCCTCTTTGCCTACCCCATCCCTATTGAAAACATACCGTGCGTGAACTAAAATACAAAGCCTGAAGCTTTGTTCTCCTCATTTCTGAAGAAAGAGGGCAACATCAGAATAAAAACCCTTATCCGACAGATCTGATGAGCTGTGGGGGAGAGGATTGTGTTTGCTGCTTTCCTGAGTGGGTACATCTTCCCCGAAAATTAGTGTGAAGTGAGCACACGATTTAGGATCAAAATGATATTTTTCAGTATCACTTTACATTTTACTGGCTTGCCAGAGGCATTTAAAAATTGTCTCATGACTTGTACATTAGCGAGGACAGTCTGTGACAAATAGAGTTTCTTTCACCAAATGACACGGCAAAGCCGCCCACGTGCGAAACCGTGCTGGCAGAGTCGCGCTTGCTCCCTCCTCCTTTGCTTTCCTAATGAATTGGGAGAAGACAGCTGTAAGTATCCAGGATCCAAAGAAGCACGAGTTGCCTTCATCCTGAAAAAATGTGTTTATGTGCTTTGCTCTAAGCATATGGTCAGACTTTTACGTGAACAGAAAGTCTTTCACGTCTATGGCAATTTGCACCAAACTGCATTATACCTGTTGGCTCTTTTGACCATCGGAGAGCCCCAAGTTCACTTGTGCTTTCACTTGTTCCCTCTCGGGTTCCCTCTAAGAACTTCCACTAAAAAATCCCGCTGATTTAGACCACGATCGTTTCCTTCTGCCGTTGGGCAGCCCGATACGCAGCCTGTGCTTCCATGGGAAATCCGGAGCCGTGCTTTCATCACCGGCAGGGCGTCCCCGGCTGCAACGGGGCCGCGGTCCGGACGGGACGGGCGCTTCTGCTGCTAACGCGGCCCAACGTCTAGGCGGCTTCGACACCACCGTGCTCCAAATCAGGGCTTGGGACCCCTGGCAAGCACGGGGCGCGCTACTCGCACGCAGCCTTCACGTGAAACCAGGAGAACCCTTTCAGCTCGCACGGTCACCATCCCAAAAGGAGCGGGCACGAGACCGCGCACGCGAACCGCGACAGAAGTCACACGCGGTTCATGCAAAACGGGTCAACTTTGAAGACTTGCTCCAACACCTTACCACAAAACCTGCAGACTGTCATTAACCTCTAGCAACCTTCATGTGATTTCTTTAGTTAATCATGCTTGTGGCAAGTGAAGGACACACAAACACTGAACCGCAGCACCGCGAGAACCCGTTTCAGGGCAGCAAACGAACCTGCAGCTTCCTCTTTCCCTGCTGCGACGCGCTCTGCCGAAAGCTCAAACACCTGTGACGTGCAAAATCCCAGAGCCTCGATCCGCTGATTTTACAGTTTATCATTATTGGCATAAACTATTTACCATCATATTCTTACATATTTTGAAGTCAGAGTTTCATCAGCATTTTCTTTCACAAGGCAAAAGCAGAGGGTGAGGAAGTAACACCGCTGCGGGGGGAAGCGGGGGAACCCACCACCCAAACCAGACCGTCCTGCGTCAGAGGAGCTGGCTGACCATGCCTCGGTTTTGTGTCTTACCGTCTGCGCAGCCGGTTCTGCATGGAGGAGTTCCTGGCGGTAGTTACCCGACAGCAGAATTAAAGGCTCCAGTGAAGTTTTGCTGCTGCACCAACAAAATAATTCTGAAGAGAACGAACAGCGCAGCAATAAGCAATGCCAATTAAAGTTTGTTAACGTGATTTTTCCAAGAAGCTTTTTAAGCTGTAATTACAGTTACTTCCACTGGTATTTTCTCATAGCTCTCACGTAGAAAAAAAACCATTGAAAATATTTTCTCTCACAGTACATTAAAATATTAGTACATCAGTAATGTAAAACATTAGCAATGGCTGAACCTCAATATTGATAAATACAAGCTAAGCACTAACACGAAGTTTTCCATATGTGCTATTTTGAACAATAAATACAAAGGGTAGAAAAATCCGCCCGGGCAGCAAGCGCCAGCGTTGCTTTCCCGGCCCGCGGCACGCTGCCCCAAGGGTGAGGAAGGAAAGCCGGGATTCGTCACAGGCCAGTCGCGTGGACCAACGCGGACCGACACCAGAAGCAGGGGACTGCTGCTAAACAAAGCAGGCACGCGTGTGTCCCCATCTCTGAAGCATCGCTTCCCAAGGACTGGTATAGAAGAAAAAACCCAAAAAACAAAAAACAAAGCCCAAACACGTACATACCATTTAGCAGCGTCCAAGCCGTAGATAACGGGGCCGGGGCAGAAGGGCAAGCGCTCAGTAACGGGGTCTCCCATCCCGGAGTTCTCTGTATCTGGAACGAGGCACCGCGTTTCTCTCCCCTAATCCTTCAAAATCAAGCTCTGTCTGGCACTTCATTCTCCAAATAACAATCTGTCCCAGCAGAGTTTATGTTTAGACTCTGGCATTAACCCTGGCAAATGTGTTTGGAAACCTTCTGTTTCTGAATTTTCTCAAATTCAGCAAGCCAGAGACGACTAGCAGGCAGCAGTGCTGGATAGGAAAGAGGTGAAGGTGATGCACCAAGCCTGCCCTTACCGAAAACTCACCCAAAGGCAGGTCTAGCTTTCACAAAACGCATGACAGCAACTAATTCTGATGTTTTAGAACATAACCCATGAATGTATATATGCATGCAATAAGGCATAAGATAGATGTGTCCTTGTGTTTTACTTTTTTCTAATCCTTTGTATTTCAACTCTTCATAAGAGCTGATTAAAAAAAAAGGCAGAATACAATTAGAGGCTACATAAAAGCATGCTGATAGCAAACTGTTTTGGATACGAATTATTTCCTATAGCTATGACAGTGAATATTTTATATGGGAGGTGCTTACTATTAAGCATCCAACAGACCAAAAAAAAATTAATAGTCGAAGGAAAGGTCAGCAGGGCTGCTGAGAAGAGAGACAGCATTTCCAGGGAAGGCAGCTCTCCCCAGCAAGAGCCGTGGGTCAGCACAGAGAGGAGAACCAGTGCCTGGGGGGAGAGGCGACGATCTGCCCACCGCGTCCAGCGCTTCTGCTCTGCCAGACTCCTTCCCGTCCTTCACCTCCAGCAGAACGGCAACGCAGACCTGCAGTAATTTTAGCTGGAACTTTGACTGTGGGCTTTAAGACGAGATTCACAGGATTTATAGCTTTCAGATTATATTTTATTTGCTATAATTTTTTAATTGATCAGTCAAGTTTTTTGGGTTTTTTTTTTTTTTAGGCAGAGTTCCAGACTTCAGGCTGCTTGTGCAGGGGGACCAGAGCTGCACTGCAGGGTCGCAGACCCAACGCAGCAGCAGGATGGGCTCAGTTACACCATGTGCCTGTCTGTACTCCGCTAGCTCTATCTGGAAGCAACATTTAAGTTTAAATAGCAGTGTTAATTGGAGCAAGCTGTAATAGTCTTCACTCTCAAATGCAGCAGAAAACATCAGACAGTAACATTCTACTGTAGCTTCAAATTTCTCATTTTTGTGACTTTTGCATACCTATTTCAGCTAGAAAAATAAATATTGCATTTTATAAGCATTAATCCTGACACTAAACGTATCAGGCTATCTCAGCTATTCTAATACTTACGGGCGGCAGTGTTTTATCCATGATTCAACACATCCTTTTTACCAAACACTAACAAGCTGAATAAGTCACTGCATCCCACCACAAACAGATTTAGATTTTGTGTGTTGTTTAACCAGGAGCAGCAACGCCGTGTTGCACCAACGCAGACTGACACGCAGCAAATCCGCAGGCAGGCCGAGGCGGGGGAGCACTGAGCTGCACGAGGCTGGGGGGCTGCTGCCGCGGGAGCCGGGTCCCACGAGAGCCCAAGTGCACCCAGCGAGCCACGGCTATGCCAGCGGGTACCGGCCCGTCACCGCCGAGAGCATCGCGGCGCAGGGATGTGCAATAGGGTCTGCAGAGCCTCTTGCTATTGCATGTTTTCCGCTAGCAATGATTGCCCTCTCCATCATCCAGTAAAACCGCCAAGTTAAGCATTACAGGAACAGCGTAAAACAGGATGGTTAACCAACAAAAAAAATTCTGTTTTCTGAAAAACAGAGGAAAAAAAATCATTAAACATGAGTTACTCTGTTTAAACAGGTCTACCCAACCCCGGAGTTGCAAAATGGCAATAGTCCTATTAAACAGGAGGGTATTTTAGAAGCAGCTAGAGGTTATGCTGCATTGCAAATTAAACTTCCTCAGGCTATCGTGACAAAAAAAATCACGTTGAGGTGGGTCCCTGCACGAAAACAGCTTACAAGACACCCGAAGCATCCTGCTGCTCTGCGCGGCCTTGCCGAAGGCGCAGGCAGGGCACGGGCCGGTTTGGGGTACCGCTTCGAGAGAGATGCGGGTCAGCCCGGAGACTCCAGAGGAGAGCGGCAGGGAGCGCGGGATGCAGGGACACCGCGGAGGTGGCTCGTCCCGAGGAGAGGCAGCGTTACGCAGGCCCGTCCGTGCCTCCCCTACTGAAACGCCCTTTTTCACAGCATTCACTAGCGGAAAAGGGGCAATAATTGCACTGAAGTAAGAAAGAACATTATTTCTCTGTGCTTTATAACATTTAGCAACAGTTAATGGAGGCTGGATTGAGGCACGCGGGATAGAGCCATTCGCGTCGCAGCTTCAGGTGGAAACTGGGAAAGCTGCTTTCTGCGCTCAGGCGAAACACAGCCTGCACGCATGCTTGCAACTGCAACTTTTCCATTTGTATGCTAGAATTTAGGTTAATTTGCACCTTAACCTCCTCAAAAAGTCCTAAATAATTGATTTTAACTCTCAAACTAGTGGAAAAGCATGCAGAAAGAAGGCAGCTCTGCAGGGGGTAGGAGCACGTGGGGGACCTGACGCAGCTGTACAGCCGGAGGAGAAAGCCTAGCTGTGCTCTGGCTCTCTAGGACCGGCAGCACAGCAAGGAGTCATCCCGCAGCCTGCGTTATCCCCCAGGAAATTACAGCAGGAGACAGGCCCCATTTAGCAAACGGGGATACTCCCCTCCAGAAGGGAACCAGTTCAAACGTCAAGCACAGTAAGAGTCCCAACGAGAAAGGCAGAAGGGCAGATTATGGAGACAATTCCTAAAGGTAAGTGTCGTTGCGTTCTTAAAGCAAGTCCTTCTCGGCACCTTATAATCACCCTTTGGCACTGCAGCCACCTCCAGATCGCGAGGCTTCCCAGGAACGAGCGCTAGTTATCCAGGATCTTGAAGCGCCGCTGCTGCAGAGTTTACATTAAATCAAGCGTATCTGCAGAGCAGCTATCTCCTCCAAAGCAAGTTTCCCTTCTAGCTCAACCTCAACACAGAGTCATTCAATGCTGAGAGAGATAAGGGGCCTAGGCTTTCCAGGAAAAAAAGAAAAAAAGGAAAAGAAAAATTTGACTTCATCCAGGTATCCTGGAACAAGAACGATCTCCTTTAAGTGAGCAAGCATCTCAAAGCATTTAGGAAGAAAAAGTGCCCAACAGCTTACACTTTCTAGCAGCCTGTTTGTGGCCATCAAGCCTCCCCTGACTAGTCCTACTGGCTTAGGGATGCCCCATGCCCATATTTCACGTTTGTGGGAGCACATTAGGAGAACTCGGTACACGCAGCATCCCCCAGCCCCTCCGGTTTCGCTCCCTCCTGCTGCCTTCTCCCCTTCCGCAGGCACGAGGCCATTGGGATTTCGCTGCGACCCAAACCCACCACTGCTCCTTCCTGCTCCAGGCAAGCAGTGCCGATCCGCACCGGCGTGGGGACAGTCCTCCGGAGGAAATTCCCAGGGCAGGAAGCCGCGTGCCCTCCCACACGCTGGATTTCGATCCCGCGGAGGGAGCCGGACAGACAGCTGCACGAATTACTTCTCACAGGCTAGAAAAAAGATGAAATCATTCCAAGCTTCTTGGATGCACAACAGATTCATTGCATGATTTCCGTTTGGATAGAAAAGGCTTTTGATAAAATTACCACATTTATAACTAATAGCCCTTCCACCTCAATAATTAGGGACCGAAGACGACTGCAGTTTCCTATATTCAGGAGAGGAGGGAATTTATGCAGAGGCAATACTCTGCTCCAAATGAGGATTTGCAGGCAACCTTAATGCAGAAGGAATTGCTAAACATCTTTGGTGCCAAAACAGATTTTAGCTGTTTTTCCTGCTGTAATATAGCAAATTATAATCTCACAACAGGATACTGCGTATTTCTTTAATAGCAGTGACACCCTGCTTCCTCCAATGTCTGAACACTGAACAACGCACAGAACAGAGCTGTAACCCCGAGACAGTGCCCTTGGCAAAATCATCTTTCTGCTTTTCTGCCTGGTATCAATCTCGCGCAAAACAGCCACCGTAACCATAACATCTAGAAATATCGTTAAACAAAAGACAGGGACAACAGATACTTTATGCGTTTCAAGGGAAATAACTGGCAGCAGAATAACCTCTGTCCTAGCGTGCGAAGACTGATTTTAGTCTGCGGCTCCACGATGGTTCTCTCTCCTCCACGGGCTCTTGGCTTCAGTGGATCAACTCCAGCCCGGCGCTGCGGCCCCTCCAGCAATGCTCCCAATTGGATTTTTTGCATGAGTGCTGGATTCGGCTCTCTGCGCTGCGGCTCGGTCGCGATCGCGCGGTTTAATAACTCCAGCGCCGCTATAACAAACCAAGCGTTCGGCAGCTCTCCAGCCCGCGAGGGAGGGCTCGCGCGCCCGGGGATGCCGGGGCAGGACTGCAGCGGCGATATCGGCTTTAAACTATTTTGGCATACAAGCAGCTGGTGCCAATAAATTCTCTTAACTAACTCTCCTGCCTAAATGCTTCTGAATATCCCAGATTAACTGAGCTCGGGAACCGGCCGTCAGGCATGCTTGCACATGACGCCTGTGGATCGCGCTCGGGCTCATCCAAACCCCTGCACCCATCTCACTGTCATCATCTGGCACGCGCGTCACCGCAGAGTTGTTTACCCGGCCTTGAAACCCCTGTGCTTTCTAAAATACCACATATTTTAAGAAGGGGAGTAGTGTGGAAGAAAACGACCAGCTCCTTCAGCTGAGGAAACCATTTCCACCGGAGCACGACCACGCAAGCGGTGCTCTGCCCTTTCCCTAAGCAAGCAGACGGCTTGTTTGAAGAAGAGCGGCATTAGAGAACAAACCCTCAAGAAAATCAGCTTAACTCTTCAGCTCCACTTCCTGTAGACTTTTTATTGACTTGCAACTTGCCATGCAAGTTAATCAAAACATCGTGGGGTTTTGGTGGAGACGTGGTTGATGGAACAGACCAGTTTCACCGCTGCAGACTGCAAACGGGCAGAACTTCAGCTCAGCAGTTTTGCTTCACGGCTCTTCTTTCCACCAGTTCCCCACCCCCAATATTTTTCTTCTACTCCCTTCTCGCATCCTATTCTGCAGGAAGAAACTGATGGGAGTTATGCTGCCGATTCCAGGAAGAAACGATTTCATTTCTGGAGTGCAGATACTTGGCACAGGCCTGTGCAGCGCTCGCAGAGGGAAGCGTGAGAGCAATCCCCTTCCCCGCGACGCCTGCGGCAGCCGGGGCAGCCGCTGGCCCGGAGCTGTTGCAGCCGGGACCCTCCCGGCTCCCTTGCCATCAGGGCACAGGAGGTAAATCCGATCCGGAGACTCACACTGGATACTGCAGCGGCTGCCATTAAATCAGCAAAGAGGCACTCAATAGCCTCAGGAGACAGGACATGTTCATGTAAGATACTCAATGTAAATCCTCAAAGATTTACCTACTACTTCTATATAAAATTCCATTTATGAAGAAAACAGCTATTAACATGAAACAAGCAGAATAAAGGCATTTTACATAATCAGTTGTTTTCCTGCAAAAAGAGGCCACACAATTCTGTCCACCTTCCCCATCACTTAAGGTAAAAAGGAAAAAAGATTTGAGATGGATGCATGTTCTTTGATCACTGCACGGAGATTGAATCTAATGGACTGTAAACTAGCAACCTTTCCTGTGTCAATAAATTATGTATGAATATGTATTCATACATCAAACACACATAAAGCATTGGGACAGCGAGTCAGAACTGCTAGAAAAATATTCTCTTCTTTTCCAAAATAGGTTAAATCATTACCATTTTATGCATTCACTTCTGTTGCTAAAGAAATTCAGTTCTGTGGTTTACCTGTTTTTTCCAATGCAAATTCTACTTTGCAGAAGTAGGAGTTGATGTTTCTATTTTAAATAAACTGCTGTGAAACATCAATGAGCCCAATTCTTCCTCTCCCTCGCAAAGGTAGGTAGTATCTCTACCACGTGCCTAATAGCAAGGAAGTCTTCCTTGCAAAGTAAAAAGTACAGACAGGAAGGATGCAATCCAGGATGCTATTTTGAGAAGAAGCAAAACAAAGTTAAAAAAGCTTTAATGAGAAAGTTATAGAGCTTATAATTTAAGTAAGCAGTTTAACTCAGAAATCTTTCATTAAAAAAAGCCTCTCCCAAACTATCATCATATGCAAAATTTCCATTTGCAGGGAAAAAAGTTTTCACAACCATTTGGAATATGAACCTAACTCTATGGACAGGCACGTGCTCAACTCCAGAGCAGCCCGCTCCACCTTCTGAGCGCGACCGGCAGCAACCTAGGTGGTTGTGACTAAACGGACACTTTCTTTTTCCAAAACCACAAGTTTTCCAGTGGCAGAACATGATGTCTAAGACACTGGAGAAGAAACTAGAACCCACTCTGAGAATCTTCTTCATATCCTCTCAGCAGCTCTCACCCATTCGCTTCTATAGCGAAAACACAGGTTATAAATATTTGAACTGAACAGAAAATAGCAAAGAAAGAAGGTTACCAAACAATTTGCTTACACAACAGACTGTTTGTTTGTTTAAATCTCTCCTCTCCACATAGACCTTTCTAAATCATGAAACCTGTAACTCCTTGAGGGAGGAAGCAGGAGAGAAGAGACTCATTAAATCCTACATTCTGATCTGAAATGTCTTGATTTAGATTTCTTAGAAGACCTGTCACTGTTAAAGCAAGAACGATCATATTTTGCAGCAGTAACTCCTAAAGTGCTCATCTAAATACAAACTGCCCTATTTTTACCAATTTCTACATTAGTATAAATACATGTTTTCGCTGTGCAGATTTCAGAAAATATTACAGTGGTCCCAGTTTTAAACTAGCAGCAGAAAACCTGCATGCCTTAAATCCACTCTTTGCTTATATAACGTGTTATGTCAACTTGTGCGGCTTCACAGTGAATAACTAGCACTATTAGTTATATCCCAGAGCACCAAAAAATACTCAGGATTTCAGGAGATATTCTGGAGACCAGAAGCATCCCTCTGACTGTTGCACAAGTCGTTAGCTAAACCCCAGGTGTTTTAAGATTCAAACTGCTGTGTCACACTGGAGGAAGAGCCTCTACCACACCGAAAATATCTTTACCAAAAACACAACAGAATAAAATTGCCTACTTCAGCTAAATATATTCAGAATGAAGCTTTCTACATTAAACAAGCTTCAAGAAATCTTCACTTGATGAAGATTCACCCAATATTTAACAGGTTCACTTTTAAAAACAGGAAAAGATACAGTGAAGACCTGGCAAGAGTCACAGAACTTGCAGAGCTCAAGCACTTCCACCGGGCTAGCATCACATCTAAACAGCTAAAATGTATTTTTAAACAAACATATTTAGCAATGGACATTCCATTTGGCTAAAAAAAAAATAATAATAAAAAAAAAGTGGGACGTTAATCGACTTCTGGCTGCTTTATGAAAGCCTTCCTCATTGAGTTCTTCTTCGTTGAGTTCCAAGATTAGGACAAGCCCATAGGGGCGTTTAGAAACGGCAGGAGCTGGCTTTCCAGCCCCGCAGAGAAAGGATCACTTCAAAAACACTACTTGGGAAGCGACAAGATCTACTAACACGAAAGTCAGTGTACATAACACGTTTATCCCGCTTCCCCACTAGCCAAAGCACAAGATGATCAGTATGAGAAACGTGAGAGGCTTCCAAGAACAAGGCCAACAGCCGCAAAGGGAAACCGCGTCCATCCAGACCCCAACACACAACCCTTGCTTTATAGACAAGTTATGTCTATCCTACAGTAAGATCATCAATCTAATGAAAATATATTAAGAAAAATGTGTTGAGGCTGACAGTGATACTACACTTAATCGTTAATCTTGACCATATAACATCGCCACGGGCTAAAGAGCTATTAAGACTGTTAAATCACTCCACAGATAGAAACCCGTAAAACCGGTTTATTAGCAAAACACTTTAAAGCATTTCTGAAAATTTACAACAGTTTATTTAGTATGTATTTAATACTCTTTGTGATTTTATTGTCAAATTAATTATATTAAAAAAATAAAAGTTTGTGCTATTCATGATAGATCTGCCATGGCCAAAAGTAGCACTTCAAGCATAACTGTATTAGAAGTAGGGTTTTTGTTTTGTTGTTTTTTCAAATGAGCAACTGGCAGTGGAATTGCCAAAAAAATCTGCAAATATGCAAAGACTCAGTTATGCAATTAAACACTAACAATAGTTTGGCTGATTATACTCTTTATGCTGACCACATTCAGCAATAGCAGTAAAAGACTGCTCACACAGAGAGGATAAAAGGATTCATCCCAGCTCTGTGCTAGCATCTTTACTAAAAATTTAAATAAAAATAAGAATTTTCAAAGCAAACATTTTAAGCTAATACATAAGCATTTGCTATTCTTCCAGCTGTTTAAAGAGCAAATGCAAATAGAGTGTTTTTGGCTTCTTTCCTAGTGTCATTGATAATATTCAGAAAAGATGGTGCCTGGGCACTAAAGACCAGAATTACTGCTTGCTTCTGTCTTTCACGTTACTGGCACCACTGGCTGCTGGGCACGGAGCAAAGCAGGGGGGTCCTGACATTTCAGCGGAGAAGACATCAGTCCCTTTTTCCCACCGGCTTGCACAGCTCGAGGCAGACGGGACCGAGCAGGCTGCTGTGCCATCAGCGTGCCCTGTAAAAACACATCTGTCCACAACATGCCGCAGCATTCCTCCGGTGCCAGGCTCCCAGAGCCCCGTGCAGAGCTCTTCCTACACACCTACCCTTCTCCACGGGGGTTTCCACACAACGTTCAGGGTATCCACGTTAATGCGAGGTGCCTCAGCTGTCGCACTGCTCTAAGCCCTCCCCGGGGAGGGGAGGCACATGTCGGGCTGACTTACTCCAAAACCGCGGACGCAGACTCGCAGCCCACCCACGTGCCGGCAGGACGGCGGGGCCAGAAAACGCGCCTTGGGGTCGGCTGGAGCACGGTAGGGCTTGTGACGATCCTTCTTGAGCGTCAGAGTCCATCCTGGGGCAGCTTGCAAAAAACATACTTTATTTAATATACTTCTACTATTAAAAATATTTTTTATTGACCGTGCCACTTTCGTGGGTCAGCTTATTGTAAACTTGACACTCGCACAACTCAGAGCCTGGTAAATACGTGGATTGATACAGGATTCATCAACGACAGCCATGGAGATGTGCAAGCAGACTACCTTCATTAACATAAGTTTGCATATAAAAACCGAGCAACAGAACTGCAGCCCAACGAGTTTGATCTGAAAGCATTTTTGTTTTGGCTGAAGTTAGCACTGTGCTACAGGAAATGTGCTTATAAGGCTTTGCACTGTCAGATGGATGCAAAGACAAGTATTTGCTTGTGAGCGAGATACACAAAATGCAATTAGCCCAGCTGCCAAAGAGAAAGCTAATACCATATGCACCTTACAAAGAAATTGTCATGGTGTATCTTCCTGTTTGACTGGTTTCTAGTTCTAGCTACTTGCAGAAAAAAGGGGAAACCCAATTACAGAAGAACAGCAACATCTTTGTCAGAAAACAGCAAGCAATTAAATCTCTTCTACACATGGAAACATGTATTAAAGCTAATTATTGAATATCAGTCAATGTAATTACAACTCAGACCCAACATGGTCCATGTAATTAATTAGCACCAGCGGAAACCCTATAATGCAACTAAAACACTGCATCGAGAATATTTCCTTGCAGCACCAGGAAGTCAGACTGCTCCTCTTGTCTAATTTAAGGGGCACTTGGCCAAAGAGAAGACAGATGGATTTTTTTTTGCCCCCTGACATCAACATTTGGAGCGATATTAAGCTCCTTATTCAGACACCTTAATGAAGGTGCCTATAGTCCGATTACAGTCTGTGTAGGCCCAGTGAAGACAAAGTGATTCAGCTCACTCCAGAATTCCCTATAATCAGCCACTAACGGCTGCAACAAAAAAACATCTGATCCAGGTACATCAGAGTCTCAGCTTTCGTAGGCTTGTTAATGCACAGAACTGGGGAAAATATTATATATAATTTTTCCTTTTGCAATTCTTATTAGCTTAGCTTTCTTTTGTTCCCTTAGACATAACCCTTGCCATAGGGAAACCGTTTACAGAACTCCAACTGGAAGATAACCCCGGAGAGGGCACGGCAATATTTTCCAGCCTTCACTCGACTATTACGCTAGTCCCACTCGGATTTGTACTGCTTGGCATTTTCCAGAGACATTCTGCCAAAGCAGGAACAATAGAAAGATAATTTGTAGCTGCAGCAAGTGCAGTTGCTCCACCCTTGCTGATACAAAGGGCATTAACTCCCAGGGAAAAGGAGTAAATAGCGACAGAGCTTAAACTTACCTACTGCAACCGGGGGTGTGTGTGTGTGTATATATATATTTTTTATATATTATATATATAATAATATATATTTATATTTTTATATATAAAAAATATATACAGAGAGCGCGAGTGAGCACGAAAGCGCATGCGCGTGAGAGAAATACCATTTTGCTGCAAATTTCACAAGAATTAGTAATTAGTGTTATTTAAACATTAAGTGCTTCTACCCTTCTTCCATAGATATTGCTCTAAAAGTTTCATCTTCCGTGAAGACCGCAGCCGAAAGGCCGGGTTTTGCCTGCTCCGGCAGACGTCTTCCACGCAGGCAGACCAGGGCTGGGCTGGGCGCAGCACGTGCCCGTGCCCAAGCGGGCAAGTAGCGGCCAGCACGCATCCTGCATCGTTCAGGGACTGTCGGATGTGCATCGCTCTGCGAGCCAAGCATGCGGGAAAACAGCCCAACAGAGATGTCGCAGGAGAAATGCTGAATTTACTAGATAACGAGTCCTTGTGAGGCAAGTTATCCAGGGAGCAAACGGCCATCGCTTTCTTTTTGGTGCTTCCTAATTACACGATTCGTAAACATTGATTGTTTCCAGGCTCTAACAGCTATAGAGCATTTCTACTTTTTGCCCATTTTTGTTTTGGTTTCAGATACCTGTCTGGGTCCTCAGTGTTTCTGAGTCTAACATCTAACATCTAACTTATCTAACATCACCACTTATCTACCACTAATATGCTCTGGCCTAATAAATCAGTGGCTTAACACATATTTAGTTACTTATTTCAAGGAGGCACAAATTAACCAAACCACCTTTCTGCCATCTGCTCAGGGAAACTAATTCCCACTTAGGGTAATAAAATATGGTGATGTGACATTTCCTCAGCAGCTACAGAAATGCCTGCTTGGACACAGCCCCTGAAACACCGCCAGCCTCAGCCCCGCAGGGAGACGGTTGAACGCAGGACACCGAAATACAGTGAATTTGTGGAAATTTCCAAAAACAAGCAGGTCCTTCAGAAGCGCCCTGCCGGAGAAGCAGTTCTGGACATGCCCATCCCACCTCTGCCACGACCATAAAATAAGAAGGGGGAAGGGGAGGCTTGGCCATATATTTCAAGCACGGAAGTAGGTCACTCCACAAACTCTTAATGGACTTACTGTCACGATCTCCTCCCGCCCGGCCAAGACATATCCGATTCCACGGGAGAGTTTGGGGCCATGCGGTGGCCACGCAGAAGAATAAGCAGCAGTCACAGAAATGATACTCTTACTTGATTCAAATCTGAAGGATCTTCTTTTTTCGGATTCAAATCTGAAGGATCTTCTTTTTTCGGATTCAAATCTGAAGGATCTTCTTTTTTCGGATGTTGATAGTTAAAAATTAGCTGAAGTCTTAATTAACACAAAGCAGAAACACAAACGAAAGCCTCTTCTGTGGTCTACAGGCCATCCAGCTGCACTTTACCGAGGGGCTGACGGAGGGGATTTTGAACAACTTCGGCAGGCGTGTTATCGACACACAGACTCAGATATTTAAAATATATGACGGATCAAACGACTTGCAAAGACTTCAACCTAATTATCACAGCTGAACTGTTACCACTGAAGCATAGGCAGAATAAGTGATCATCGCAGAATTACTACAGAAAAAGCTTATTAAATAACTAGCTCTGGAAACATTAATTGAGGCCATCAAAAAGGATGAAAAGGCTTCACTGAAAGGCATCTGCCTGAAAAAGTCATCTAGACTGTCTCTGCTGCTTTGAATGGACCATAATTACCTGGAGACGTTTCGGCAAGGAAAGACTAACCCAGAAAATCAGAGACACGACCTGGCATCCCCAGGCATATTTACCATGAAGGTGTAAACAGCATGTTGTTGCTCCCTGTAGTAACTTAAGACCTTTAGTGATAAATGAAACTAGTGAACACTCTGGCAAAACATCCCCTTCTTTCACAAATATTTCAAGAGTTTCTTTAAAAAAGTTGTACCCTCACACACACACACCTTATCGTCAAGAACAGAATTTTCTCCCAATGTTTCTGTCCACCACCTGTTCAATATTCAAGCATAAAAAAGTTAATAGACCTATAATACTAATCTATTTTCTTCTAGATGCTATAGGGCTCTTTTTCATTTAGAAATTCAATGCATTCACTCTTAATTCACTTTCAACCCCACTGAGAGCCCATAAATTACTGCTTTATGTAGCAGTGCATCCAAAGGCTCCAGCCAGGGTCAAGGCACTGCACGGGAACAGAGACACTGGCTCCAGAAAGCTTCTCCGTCCTGGTCTATCAAAATCCCCTTTTAGTGGATGCTAAAATGCTCCGTGTTTGTTTAAAACAAACAAACAAAACCATCATACCACTGTTCAGTCTATGTCAATGGCTTATCTTCTGCCACTCCCCGGCAGACAAATTAGCAGTCCACCCAGGTCTTTACCATATTAACAGATTCGGTATCATTTAAAACATATTAAATACAGCAATACAGCAGACTAGAAAAACTGAATAATTCACAAAGGTGAAAAGGGTCTGCACAAAGCTAAGACATTTCCCATTCCTTCATCTACCACCCTCCCCAGTATTTTTTTAAACCAATACTGAACTTGGGGACAATTAATACCTGATACAGTTCTAGCAAAAGCAAAGTAATTTTTCACGTCTCCTTCAAGCCCCCGTTCCGTACCATCCATCACTTACAGAGAAACACGATCGAGACACAAGTCTATGAATAACTGCTTTTTCTCCAGGATTAAATCCAGACTGCTTCTAAACACACACAGTCTCTGGACTACATTAGCACATTAAAGCTTTGTAGATGCCAGCGGTTCTGCTGCTTCATTTCCTCCATCCCTCGCTATTCAGATCTGGGACTACTTTCACCAAAACAAAACAAAAACAACCTCCCCCCCACTTACCTATAACCGGACCTCCCGATGCTCGCACAAGCAGACTGCTGGGCACGTTTAAGAGGACACGTACTTAAAAACCAGGCAGCAAAACTTTATTCCCCTACTGCATAGGATATTCTCTCCAATTCGATTGCCCAGATGTTAATAAAAGGGATGCTTTACGATGGGTTAAGTTTGCAAAGGGCTGGGAAGCACGGTGAGTCTGACACGTCCAGCCGCTCGGGAGCAGACTCGGAGCACGGCGCGTGGCAGAACGGGGCACGTTTCAAGCGGCCGGTAAAACCCTCCCCAGGGACTCGGGCGTCTGTTTTCCGCTTCGGCTGCACGCGGCATGCAAAGGCACAGTGCAGAAACACAAAATGGATGCTTTTCCAAACAAGTTTCTCTCTCCAGCTAAATATTCATTTGCTACTTTTGCCTGAAAAGATTTTAACTGCTAAAATGGATGCTCTTTTCTGCTCACTTAAGAATAACAAGAGAGAATTTAAAGCATCCTGTGCCTTGGACGATCCTGCAGCACGAAGCGATTGGAAAGGACAGCTCCCGTACACCAGAGCGGGCCATAAACGTGAACTTCGGAGATTAACCCGGACAGACCCACGGGAGCACTTACCCCAGCCAGTGCACTCGATAGCAGCACGCTGAAAAACACCACTCACCCCGCTTCGGTTACGCACAGCGGAATAGCAGGTATTAATTATTGGACAGAAGTCTAAAGTTTCCTTTAATCATTTTGAAATGCTTTGAAATCATTTTTCTGGTGTAGCAGCTCCAGAACAGCTTTTATCTTCCCACTGTCACACCAGAGGCATGCTGGAAATCCCAGGCAAGATTTGCTAGCCTCCAATTTGGGCTCCTCTCCTTTTGAATTAGCTTTCCTGAAGTTATGTACAGCAAGATATACCACAACTAGCAAAGAAACTCTTTCAAGTACAAAAATCACTAAATTACGAATCAAGACTAACTTCTATGTCTTGAAAACTGGAAACTCACAGAAAGCCAAGCTGTAGTTTGTTGAAGTATGTATTTCACGCAGTCTCCCCAAACCCCTGCAGAGTTACAACAGGTTAAAAATCCGTCTGCTCCGCACCACGGGAATCGCGCTTGCAGCACGGACAGTGGCACACGATGCACAAAAGAAGGTCATTAACGTGTTTCTTACACAAAAACAAACTGCCAGGCTAGCAGCACGCAGCCCCGCACGCCGTCGGACGGGCACTAATTCACCGGCGGTATTTAGCGGCGCTCGCACCGGAGTGATGGAGGGAAACCATGGCAACGCAGGAGCAGCTCGCCCGGGCACCTTCCAGCACGCGCGGCTCCCGCGTCCCGCGAGCGAGCACTCCCACCGCCTCCACCCCGCTCTCCCCGACGTCCTCGGGGTCACAGCCTCGCTTACCTTCCCGCGAGGGAAATGAAACCCCTGCAGATGAGCTTTCACGCACGACAGACCTTCAGCTACGTGGCAAAACCTCGTGGCTCCTCTCGGGTGCCGGGAGCGGGCTGGGCTGGTCCTCGCGACGGCAGCCCGCGCGCTGCTCCGGGCGCCGAACCGGCCAGCACCACCACACCTCCTGCAAACGCCGAGCCTCACGCAGCTGCGAGTTATTAAGCTGAGCGAACATTAACCATTTAGGCGCTGACAGCATGTGAGACGTTCAAGGCGTTGCAGCCCCCAGAAGCTCCGGCCGGAGTTAAGCGAACGCACGCGCTGGGTAAGGGGGCAGCGGGAAGGATCTGCTCCGTTCTTACCTTAAGCAAGAGGAGGTCTTTGAACTCTAATGCATCGCAGATTTGTCAACTTCAAAAATATATTGGCTGGTGATTTAAAGCGATTTCCCTTCCCGATCTCCTAAAGGGGAGAGGTGGAAAAAAAAAATTGAAGTACTTAAGGACCTGCTGCAGCAACTGGAGTTGAATTTCCCCCCTTTATCTGTAAAATCCTCTTATTCAGCCCTGTCTGCTGCTAAGACAGCGCTGCCGACGAATTTCAAGGCTCAGCTCTTGACATGCAGCATCACCGAAGGATCAAGAGCAGAAATGTCACTTCCTCCAGGCAGCACGTCGGCGTGGAGCAGCCCAGCCTGCCCCCCCCAGGCCTGCCCCACGGAGGGGCAAACCCCACCACCTGCCTCACGCGGGGCTTTCATTAAACGTCTGCGAAGATCTCCCGTTGAAACCCAGATTCGAAGGATCCCCGTTTTAGTTAAGCCATTACGTAGTTTCACTTGAGAAACTGGAAATAATAACACACAAGTCCAGGACGAACCGCGAAACAAATTACAGCTGCCTGGGTCTGAGCAGAGCGGCAGCGCTGCAGTCACTAAAGGAGTTTCGGAAAAGATTTAACTAACCAAACGCCGCTGCAACGCTTTATTTATGGTACCCGTGCTGATCCCAAACTATTTGCTAAGGTTTCTCCCATCTCCTTTATTACTTTTGCATATTTCTTAATCAAACCCAACAGGCAAAAAGCCTATAGAGACTAGAAGATTTTCTGACAGTTCTTCATAATGCAGTGGCCTAAAGCTCCTTAAAACAGAAATTAGATGTCATGAACATAAGATCCTAAATACATGCTACACGCGGGTTAAACAAAAATCAGGACACCAGCACTGACTTCAAACACCATATAATTAACTCCGAAAATGGCGTTTTAATGGTCTCTGCCCTTCCTCAGCTTGGCAATAGCTTGTATAATTACACTCTTATTAGCTCTCTGCCTCTTTCCCTTGCATTCCCAATTTGAAATTAAACAAAAACTCTTCTGTTGGAGTTCGCCTTCAAGTGGTCTTGTTTTAAAGGGATTATTACCCTTCACTAAAAGCAAACCAGAGTCCATAAAAGGAGGCTTATTCAGGCATTCGAAGGCTTTCTTTAGGTATCTACTACACACCTGGATTTTTTTTTTAATCTATTTGAATTTTCTTACTGAATTAGCTCAATAAAGTAAATTTAGTTTTATCGCCCATTAAAATTTATGCCAATGCAACTTGAGCCTACATGGTATTCCTTCAAATAATCCTCTCACTGGAGGCTCAATTTAATAAACAAAGGCAGCTCTAATAATTCAAATCTTACTTTCAAAGATGTGATGTGCCTGTCAGAAGCCTTCTGCAACAGAGTCAGTACATTTCTTCAGTCTCTCTCCAAGGCTTTGCATACATTTAAGCCTCCGTCTTGCCTTTTGAATGCTGATAACTACTGTGTTTCTTTTCTCTCCTTTAAAGGATTAAAGGCAACCACGCAGACATTTTTATTAGTGCATCATGCACCATTAAATTGTCAGCTATTCTTCCACGATTCTCTTAAAAAAATACATGGCCTTGAAAACATCTTTACAACAAAATACTCATTTTCTTAGCTCTTATTTATAAAGTGAAGCAAACAAAGCTGAAATCCAACCAACCAAGTACTTCACATTTTTCCTTACAGCCAGGTTAGAGAAGACCAACCACACAGAACATGCATTTTTACATACTATATAGCACATTCACATGACATCTGTCAGAAAGCCCTTCACTTTGTTTCCCCAAGAGAATTAGTTTTATTATTTATTAGTTCACCCTATTGCCTTCAAGCAGCAAGGCGAGAACTCCAAGGCTTTGCATTCCTGACATGCAGAAACAACTCCCAGAGAAGAAAAATTAAGTTTCTAGCAAGAGGAAGCAGAGAGATTTTTGTCCGACATGGTCCTCCGCACAATAAGGATATCTTTATACAAAAGTTTTATTTTTTCCACACTGAGGAGACGCAAGTCTTAGGATTCCCTCGAGTTACCTTCAAAGGGAGTGCTGCTTCTTCATTACCTTCTCCATCCTCACCTACTGTTTCATCCCACGATGGATCGTGATTCCCTTAATGCTGCACGTGCGCTAAACTTGATCGCATCACAGAAGTCAGTGTGAATGGAAACACTGGCAACTGATTGCTGTTCATTACAGACAAAATTCAGCAAATAGCAATAAAATAATAGTGCAATCTGCTTGAATCAACTTAATGACTGAACGACTTTAGGATGCAAGCTAATAAGCTTTGCTAAATGACCGTTTTTAGCTTTAGAAGCTGCCTTGCAAGTCTTCAACCATGTCTACTCAACAGGAAAATCCCCACGAAACACAACGCCTTCTGCCTTTTCTGTCAATGTTTTAATCCGCGAGCAAAATCTGCTCCCAGCACTTATGCACCATTTCACAGGCCACAACTTCCTTCGCAAATTCGAACCTACCATAAAAGGAGCCAGACACCTCCTCGGAAAGGGCCGCACCTTGGCATCATTTTCAAAGCTAGAGTTAATTTTTTTTTAAATTAAATTTCCTTAGATAGAAACTTCCTTAAAACAGGCAGAACAGCACCTCAAAAGATACCCTAGAGTGTCCCTTTTGGGGGGGGTAGCACTGTGGCCACAATTTGAGGGAAAAAAAGGACAAGCATTGCAAAACTTCGAATGCATAAGATCCCTGAACAAACGAAGACTTAAATTTGTGCTTTCCATGTATTTTTCCTACACACACAGCCGAAGCATCTCCACAGCTATCCAATGACAAGAATTCATCCTTAGACTACTGGTAAGATTCCAGCAACTGTCAGAGTCTTGTTTAATGTAGGATTCGGGGATCGGTGCCGGGCAGAGACACTTCTCTTCTAGACTGTCCCCATATGGGCAGACTTGTGTTCATCCATTACAACAGGTCAGCAGGGACCAAGCAGAAAGCAGCCCCGCAACAGCTTGGATGCAGTTAGGAGAGTAAATCTGGCCAAGCTGCGTCTCCCTCCGCGCAGGAAGAGCAGCTGCGGAGCCTGGAAGTAACCCCAGGAGATGCCGGCCGGCTGCGCGCGGGGCAGGTGCCCGGCCCGGCGCTCCCGCGGGGAAGCATGGCGGGTCTGCCGAGAGGCAACGCGTGCAGACAGCTTGCACCGGGAGCGAGGGGAGGGCACCGCTCCAAGAGCGGGGAAATCCCCCCGGGTACCTTCAGAAGAGGGATGGAGGTCTTTGCGCAGTGAAACATTCAGCCAATTCCACAAGGGCTGCAGGAGCCAGAGGATGAAACAAGAGGAAAAGAGCAGAGAGCTCGCAAGCGACCGGCCCTCCGCACGGCACCTAACGCGCTGCTCCCGTCCGCGGGCCCCGGGGAGAGCAGCTCGTTTCGGTTCAGAAGTGCCCAAAGCCACCGCGCCTGCTTCCTCAGGAGCCACCTTCACAGAAGGTCGGTTGGGACATGCAATTGCCTTTTTATCAGCAGCCTTTACCAATATGTACATAAAAGGAAAGATTTTTAACCACCAGTAAAGACAACTTTTTGCTATCTGCCCTGCGCTGTTTGGTTCATTTTAAGCCTTGCTCCCCTCCGCTGCATTTCTCCCATGCAGAGACATCAAACTACGCAGGCCGGGCCCGCAGTCTAGCCACTAATCAACACGCACTTACGGTATCCTAAGTGTCATTAGAAGAACTGGCTTTGTTACTCAGAAGTAATTAAAATTAGCACCCAAACACAAGGGCTTTGAAGGTCCTTGGCCAGCTCATCCCGCTCATTCGGCTCTTTCTGCGCTCCCGACAGCCGGGGTGGGAAGAGGCGGGCGCCGAGCGCTGCCGTCCCTGCGTCCCTCCCAGCCCCGCGCCGACAGAGACACGGGATCCAGCGCGTCGGAAAGCAAAGTCCTCCCGGTCCGCGGGATCCCCGGTGGAAACCGCTCTCGGCACGACTGCGGACTCAGCTGCAGGACTAAATTTTGGCACCCATTTGTTAAATTCCTGAAACTGTAGTTATTCCAGTCGGATCCTCCAGGGCCCGGGTGAGTAAGCCATCAGTACCTGCAGTGGGTGACGAAAGGCCTTGCCTTGCAACCTGCAATTTCAGCACATCCAAAGCAGTGTTATCAGCCAGCGTGTTAATAACCTCCCGTGTCCGAATACCGTGTTTTTACAATAGCTACATGCTAGTTCCAGAACTGGAAAGCAAATTGCCAAACATGCAAGTTTTACAAAACTGCAAGTTTTACACAATCAATTGCAAACTCCTGACTGGAGTTAAAATCCCGCTTCTAAATACAGGCTAACGCTTTGCAAAACACTGGGAGAATGTAATACCCTAAAACAGCGTTAAGACAGCGTTATTTCGTAAAAAGGGCTTGCCTTAGGAGGCACAGCCTCAACGACGGCTCGGCAAGGCTGGGCAGCAGCGTAACTCCAGCTTTTTGTACCGAGTTTTAAGATGCTCCCTGAAGGGAGATGCACATAAAAGAACAACGCTTTTCCACCTTCCATAACAGAGGTTTAGACCGCAGGCAAAGCTAACCGAGAGGAGGAAGCCGTGCAGGAGGCAAACGCACGGCCTCACCGGCGCCAGCGGCAGCAGGAGGACCTGGTCCGGGGGGTGCCAGCACTTCTCCCTCTTCGACCCTGGAAGATGGGGGCCGCTCCAAGGCCMTCTGCTCACGCCTGAACTCACAGGCCTTCCACATCTGACGCTCATCAAAACACACCTCAGAGAGAGAGCCAAAAACATAACATTTTAACTCGTTTTGTTTGTATTGCCTCTGGGAATCCACAAACAATACTGTTTTCTTTTCAACGCCCGGTTAGGAGGATTTTACCCCATTTCTATTAAATAAAACAACGTGACTTCATATTTTAACTTCAGTGAGCAGTAAAACAGCATTTTGCTGGTAGTTTATGAAGCCCGAGATGAACAGCAGCAGGAAGCTCTCCCGCTCCCCGCAGGCCGGCCGCCGAGCCGCACGCACACGCACGGCGCGCCGTCGCTTCTCCACGCTGCCCTTCAACGCAATTTCCAAGCCGAGCCACGAAACGGGCAAGTTCAAGCGGCACATTTCAAATCGGCCACGTGAAATGGCCATAAAACCCAAGATTTGAACTTCTGCTCTCATACCGTGCCTGTTTCCAGCGCTACTCCTCCTCTAAGTGTTTCAAAGCACCGGAAAAGCGGCAACCTGATAGCGGAAAGCATGCTCTAAAAGGCCACCCAAGCACACAGGACTCGGGGGTTTAGGATTACTGATGCGGCTGCGAGGGGGGGAAGAGGCGCGGGAGCAGGGGGAAGGCGGCTCCGGGTGCACACACACCACACGGAATTTCACACTGACATTCGTCATTTATTAACAGCACTTTTCAGTTGAAATAAGGCGGTTAGAGTGATAGCACCCAATTAACTGCTCAGTATGAGGACCGCATTAATATTCATGAAACATTCAAAGCAGATGTGAAAGTCTTAATTGTCCAAACTCATACACAACAAAGCTACCCTGATGCTGTACCATGCAGAAAAATTAATATTCGTTCCAGTAACGGATACAGGTTCCATTTGGACTTTTCCCCATTTCGAAAGCTGGTGTTTAAGCTCTTCCCTATTCTGCTCATGCTGACTGGGGAATTTTCAGTTCCATAAAAATAGGGAGGAAACAGCCTGACTCAAACCCACCTAGCTAAACGCACATAACCCAAGAAGTTGGCTGTGGCAGAAAATCCCCAAACTGGAACCATCTAGACAGCAAAACAGTTACTCACTTTTGAACGCTGGCACTTTGGTGCTTCATCCCAACGTGTCTGGTTTTGCTGCCTGCGATGGAGTAAGGGGGAAAGAGCACCCACCTAAGACTTAGCTTCTTGTCCTGCACAGGGAGGACTCAATCGGGTTGCAAGAAATGGGGTCAGACTACGTTATTCCGGAGACATTTCTCCAGTTTGCAGGCTAAACCAAAGGATCTGCTGCCTCTGGCCGGAGAGGTTCAGCAGGAGCTGCCTCGGCCCCGCGAGCGGGGAAAACGCCAGGGAACAGCAGCAGCATTGCGAGCGCTGGGGCTGCAGCTGTGCCGGCGCCGTGGCACCCCGCTATCGGATCCTCCTCCGGCGCCCAGGCCTCCCGCGTGGCCCGAGGAATCGCCGCCTGCCTCGTGCCCAGCCTTCGGCACAGACCGTTATTCCTCATTTCCATGAATATTAAGCTTTCGGCTCTCGATGCAAAGCAATGCAACGAGCCTCTTCAGAGCAAGTCCAAGAGAAACGCTTGCAAACAGCGGGAGGCTGAACTGCGCTCGGACGCAGAGGGAGCTCTTGGGATAAATGCAAAGTAACCCAGGAGCTGTGTTAAACACCGTCCGGTACAAACTGTAATCAATAGACCAAACTCACTCACTGGAAAGAAAGAAATTGGCCCCAGCAGAGGGCACCACCGTACCAAGAGAACAAAGAACGGCCGCGCTGCAAGAAGCGAGCCTTGGCCTGGGTTCAGCACGGCCTTGGTGGGTGCGAAGCACACGAGGGGGAAATGCTAAATACATGCTAATATAACAAATATGTTGCCTTGCAAACTGGCAGCTTGCTGAAAAGTAATATCTTTGTGTAGCAACCAGAAAGTGATGTTTTAATGATGGGAACTGCTTTTGTATGAATTACCACTCTGTGGGCTACCGCAGTAGGAATTTTGCTAATATAGTACTTGACTTACGATCCTGAAACAGTCAGTCCGTAGAAGTCTCCCATCTAAACTTTGGGTTCTCAAACGTCAGGGCAGCTCGGCAGCTAAAAGCCGAGGGCAATCTCGGGGAAGGGGAACCGGCCATGGCGCCCGGCTGCAGCCCCGCGCGCTCCTGGGTGCACCGGGGCGACTTCCCCCCCTCCACCCTCCTGCAGAGCCTCCGCAGCTGGAAGCCTGCCTGCCCCGGGAAAGCCACGGCAGCTCAGGGAAGTATATCCTTGCACACGCCATAAAATACTGGACAATTGATGGTTAAAGCAGTATCATTTATCCCAGCACCAGGTAAAGTCACGGGTAGTCTATATTCTGCAGGTCTAATTTCAGGCTCTCTCCCAACCCCAGCAAAATGCCTCTGCAGATAATTCCCATTTTGAACGGTCTCCACAGTCCTACGCGCTAGATGCAGTTTTGCTTGCTTTTAAAGCAAAGACTGTGGAATAAAGAACCCACTCCTGTCCGAGGAGCCAGTGCCTCCACTCCAGGAAAGGGCTCACGGGGGCAATGTGCACTCCCGTCAGTCAAAGCGGCTGGTAAAACAAGGGGAAAGCAATGTCAGAAGTCACGTCAAGCCAAGTGTCGCGTTAGGTATTTTTTATAGGGCAACATTTCGCAATGAAAGCTTAAGATCTTATTAGAGAAGCGGACAATTTTCACAGAAGCAAAATTCGAAATTCACTGTCAAGCAGGCAAGGAACCTGTTAGCAATTCAGTGACTCCTAAAAAGCCGTGTATTAGAAACCCTATCTCAGCAAGATCGCCTCTTCCATTTACTCAGCCAGAAATTGAATGTAAGCACCGAAACCATGGGGAGCAAATTCAGTTGTAGAAACTTGGGGAAAAAAAGCTTTACTGATCAATGGTCCCTTTGGAGCAAGAACCATTTTAGCACAAAATATTAAGGGTGGTCATTTTAGGGTAGCTGTCATAGTAAGAAGTCAGCTGAGAGTTGCAGCACGCATCTCCAGGCAAATGCAACGAGCTGTGTACTTTGGATTGTGCGTGGTATAAAATATTTGGGCTAAGAACTTTGCGCTATACAGCCTATGCCAGGGAAAACACAAATATTTACATGCACTATAAAAAAGGGAGAGAGAGACTTAATAGCCATATTTTTGATATTTGCACAAGTTCAAAAATTTAACATGTTAGGATCATACACTAGTGGAATTTAAGGCAAAAATCACAGTGCATGGTTGACAGACAGAGTCCACAAAATCAAAATCCTGGTCCAACAACACAGGAAAATGCACCTTGGTGGCAGACGCTGAGACTGCGACCCTCATTGCTCTGGGGCTCTCCCTGCACCGAACAGACCCACCTCTGAGGGCCTGATCCTGTGCCCTTTTTATAAGCATGCATGGCAGGGGACAAAGCGATTTGGTAGCGTCCAAGAAATGCAGCATCACTTTTAAATCTTCTGAAAATGAAAAACAGCCATCAAATTTTGGTGGTTCTGCAAATGACCTGCGAGCTAACCCTGACATACTTCTAGTTTCTCCCCACTTCCCTTAAGCACTGCTTTTCAGGTTTCATTTTCCCAAGCCACCAATACACAAAATGTAAAAAATGAGAATTTAGAGATTTGAGAGTTATATCTTTAAAAAGGCGAGAACTCGATAAATCTGACTCTTGCGATAAAGCCAATTTTTGCAAAAAGCTAAAAATGTGTCACAATTAGGAAGTATTATACAGCTTTCAGTGTTTTGGCAGCGTATTTGCATACCTATCACACTATAAATTTTACAGTTTATAAATACCAAGAAAATTTTACAGTTGCCAAATGCAGAGGTCAAGAATTGGATTTCTAAGAAAATTCAGCACCGTACAAAACCCTCTGTCTATAGCCCAACACTCAGTCCTGGTGCTTACCGTGACTCGCAGCTCCGGCGCCCCAGCAGTCAGTCTGTACGCAGAAAACAAGATCTCGTATGAGGCTAAGTTAATTAAGGAAACTGTGTCTAAAGGTATCCGGAATAGGAACATATGAGAATGCCATCATAAACCCTGCAAAAATGACCGCACTCAAGTCACTTGGCTTAGAAGTTTAGGAACAAATTCACCTTCAATATAAGAATGACTTCCCTAAGATATAGGGCCCCAAATATTTACGTACTTATAGATTCAAAGATCAAATATGAATTTAAGGACTAGATGTGTATTTTGACCAACTTCGTCTGCATTGTACCAAGAGGGATACATCAGCTTCTGTCCAGAGCAGTAATAAACTATGTATTCAATATGAAAACCAAACACCCCCCCCAAAAAAAAAACACCCCCAAAGCCACTCTTGAGAAATCTAGCAGAAATAAGACTCATGAATATGAAAAAGCAGTTGGCAGCCATTAAATGCAAAGCGTGTGCTTTCTAGCAGCCATCCATTCTCACCTCTCAGCAAGGTGTTGATTCTCTTTCTACCACTAATTCTTCAAATTTTAAAATACCACATGGCAAACGTTTGCTTGTGCATGCACAAGGTTTATTTTTATATAAGGCCAATTTCCCTCCCGGGGATAATCAGGTAGCCTCTGCTCCCTTCAGTGACTACAGAGGGTTAAACCCTAGGGCAGGAGTGTACTCTCCTTTCTTTTTTCCAGTGTGACACTATTTTCTGCACTATGCAAAGGAGTTCAAGTATTGCATTAAATTTTCCTTAATTCTTTGCTTTTCCTGATAAAGTAATGATGTAGTTCCTTAAAAGTCTAATTCTGGACAGACTGAATCTGAACATTCCCTGACAGTGCTGTTCATGCTTAAAAATACGGCATTAAAACAGCTAAAACATTTGATGTTTGGAAACAAAGTTACCCATCTGCCAAGGGTTTTGGAAGCATTACATACCAGGAAAGATTTTCTGTTCTAAAACCATTTAATGTTCAAGAAAAAAAAAAAACTCCAGACATGCAAAGCTTTAAAATAATCCTTTCCACTCACTCTAGATCATCCTTGCAAAAATGTTTGTTTACTCTGAAGCACCAGTTTTCTACTGCAAACAGCCATCCACCACGTAAGATTGAGCATTTACATCTACCTCCATAAAATAATGGCATTTATAAATTAATCATAACACCTAAAAATAGCTGACCTACTTTATTTGGCCACCTAGGACTCGGCGCGTGCAAGCATCCAAGTCGCAAATTATCATTGTGCCAACAGAAGCGTTAAGGTGCTTCACACGGAGCCGAAATTTCACGGCAAGCGGTTGCACAAGCCGCGTCGTGTACCTGGTAAGAGATGCTGGCTGCCTTTAAGATGCCACCGCGGTGGCGTGCCGAGTCCAAAAACATGAAGGTGCCGTTACCGCGAGCAGCTGAGACCCAAACACTCAGGTTTTGGGCAAACAGAAGTGCCACGGTGCCGCTGACCCCGGCGCCAGCTACGAGTGTTTGCACAGCACTGGGACGGAAAGCACCAGACAGGAGCTCTGCAGAAAGTGCCTCGCTGGAAACTAAAACCTTGGCACAATTTTGAACTGAGGGAAGCACCAAAAACAGTAATAAATAAATAAATAAGATAAAAGCACTCATCTCTGGGCTGCATCATGCTTCTGGAGGGTGGGACAGGCTGCACGGGGCAGCCGGCAGCACAGCGGAGCCCCGACTGATCGCTCCGAGCCCTCCTGCCCACAGGGCTTTGCTGGGCCAAATGCAAAAACGCTTTTTAACGCAAGGTCACGGACGCGTACCAACGCCACAATCCCGCACCAGGGCGCCGGGATGACTCTTCCTCGCGGTTAGGCCAGGTCACAGGGCTGGCTGAATTCCTGTTTCTAAGCCTAAAACCCTGCTGGCTTTCAGCTACCGCTGCCATATGGCTGAGCGGAGCAAAGCTCTTCCTCCCGCCTACAAAAAGTGAGTAGCTTTTTGTGATAATTTAACTTCATGGGAAATTCGGATTTTTTCTGGGAGAATTCTTGCTGCATCAAAAATAGAGCTGAGAGCTGCTAACACGTAGAGCAACGGGCTCTCGGAGAGGATGAACGTACAGATCTGTGACACCCAGGTTCTGGGGCTGGCGTACAATCGAGGTTTTACCCAAATTAACCTTCTTTATGGCAGCTTCAGTAAAAATTCATCATGTGGGCAAGGAAAAAAAC
Source organism: Casuarius casuarius (assembly GCA_003342895.1). Taxonomy (NCBI): domain Eukaryota; kingdom Metazoa; phylum Chordata; class Aves; order Casuariiformes; family Casuariidae; genus Casuarius; species Casuarius casuarius. The sequence goes on from PTFA01000231.1 coordinate 1,270,869, forward strand.
ACCCAAACCCAGTCGCAGAAATAATTTAACTAGAGCTGCACAACTGTATTATTAATTGGATTAAAAAAACAAGACAAAACACAAACCCCAAGTTATACTCAGCATCTTCCCTATTCTTCCACCAACATCTCCATCATCTTCGTCGCCTGCAGAATGACCATAGTGCTGCTTGCGCGTGCCCTCCTTTGCCGCTTGAAGGATGTGACCTATTTCGAGCGCCTCTGAGACACAGGGCCTCAAAAACGCACTGGGAAAATTACTTCTCCCTGACTGCAGCGAAAGAGGTTTGGATTTCAGTTGTTGACACTTATCATTAGGAAGAGCAACATCTGAAAGCCCGACAAAGATAGCAAAGCTTCTTAGGATTTTAAAGAAAGCCTACATTAAACAGCAGGGATGGCAAGAGCTGATTAGTCCCTACAGCTTGAGATACTCAGTACAGTTAACTTTTTTTTTTTTATAATAAGAATTTAGCAAAATAAGCTGAAACAAGGGAACAAGTGGCCTTCTGTATCCAGATACCTGTTTACCAAGAGAGTTTGGACCCTGACTTCAAGAAACATCAGTTTGACAGGTTCCCAAAGATCAAAAAAAAAAAAAACAAAACAGAAATGCAGATCAAACTAGCATAGACAAAAAGAAAGCATTTCCAAAAGCCCTTTCATTTCAAACCACAAGCTAGAGTTGTTTTCAGAAATAGTAAATTGTTTTGACAGAGGCTTCCATTAGAGATGTACCATATCTACTGTCTTTAAAGTCTTGAAACACATGATAATTAGAAAACATTCGGTTCAGTTCATCAACTACACATTGCCCATTTGTTTATTACAATCTGCTGTAAATGCTAACCCTGTTTTGACTATTTTCTTACAAAGTCAGCTCAATAAACAATTTAAAAAAATCCTTATATCTATTTAAGTGCTGCTCAGAACAAATAATTAGAAAAAAATTAAGCCAACAATCATCCATTATTCCCATTCATTCAAAACAGCACCTAGCCAGCTAATATGATATCAAGCGATACAAGGCAATACAACAGCTTTACAGGGAAAATACAAATGCTGAGAAATTAAAATAAAATATTAAATGAAGATCATTTGATTGGATGCTGGAGTCACCATCAAGTTGATCTAAACAGCTCCAGTCCATCTAAAGCAGAGGAAAGTACCACAAGCATTCGAAAACGCAGCCTCCAGCCATCGCAGCGAGGAAGCCTACCAGCCTGAAAAATTCGGTTCCTTCATGGAAATCTATCACCGAAATAACAAGAACGCAGTCATAAGGCATGACTTAAAGATGGTTTTCTTGCCTTCATCACCTCTGCAGCCTTGCTGTTACAGTGTGACGTCTGCAGCCGAGTTAATGTGCTATTAACAAACGTGATTTCGCATGTCGCGTAGAGAGATTATCTTGCATTTGCCTGTTTAGACTGACCGATGGAAACTTTTTTTTTTTTAATTTCTTCAGGTAGTTCTTCCACAGGAACTAATTCAATACACCTTCGGTATTGCACCACTGCAATTGCTGAGGATTTGTACATGAAGTTCAAATATTCATTAAACATAACAACAGGCAAAATAAGCTAATTCTGTGCCTATTTAGATTGACTTTTCTGTATCTAAAACCCTTCAGATTCGTCAATGAAATAATGGGAATGGGAAATAACGCAGTGGAATACCTACCTAATGCCCCTTGCTATTGCACTAATCAATCCTGCACTGGTGCTCCCACCCACTACAAGCACCCTGCTTCGAAATCATCTGCTGCTCTCTCCGCACGAAAGGCGGCATTACGCTCTCAGCAACGTGCTTTTTGCTTGTCACCTTGAATTGAGACCCACCTTTATCACCGCAAGCAGGACAGAGCAAAGGATAAGTAATTAACCAGTCTCTCGGCAACTGAAACAACAGGATATATTTGGGACTGCTTTGAAGATCTCCATCTAAACCAGATGAGGTCAGAGAAGGAAAACAGCCAAAATACGTCTTCAGGAAAACCACACCCAGCAAAAGACTGAGAAATCATTCCACTTTGAGTACAGAAACTAGAGTTTAAAAGGAACAGACCCCCTCTTCCATGCACCAGACAGGCCTGTCGAAGGTGAAGTTACCCTCCAGCATCCCCACGGGGACCAAGAAGGGCAAATGAAAATCCGAGTTTTCACCTCCAAACGAGCCTCCTTTGCCCCACTGGCGCTCAGAGTTTCCGACAAGGCCATTCTTTTGTTTCAAGACTTCCCAGAATTTTCTAGCATACCTTAATCTAATTAAAAAGACAAAAAGAAACAAGCCCAAAGCCCCATTTCCCGTACGAGAACAGCTCAGGGACGTTCCCAGCAAAGCAGCATTTCCACCGGCAGACTTCTCACTGCAGCATGGAAGGTGAAGTGAACAACCCACAAGGACCCGGGAAGGGACACGAGAAAGCTCCAATTCTCTGTAATATACTGCATTTTTGAAGGCAAGAAGCAGGTCAGAAAACACCGAGTTTGAATAATGCCACTTGAGAAGCTAAAGCAGGCACTGACCTTCCCGGTTCACACGACAGGGGAGAAGACCAGGTGCTGTACTAACAAGTCAAGCTCATTTTTTCCTCAAGGATCCAGGCTCACCTTAGCTCTCTCCTTACTCTGCCCTTTCCTGCATCTATGCCCTTGTTCCGAAATAACGACGTGGGAGAAGCACAGCCGCCACTACCAGGCCTGCCTTTTGATGTGACAACAGCAAGGTGTCCAGCTTTTGGTGGCAGTGGCAGCAGCAGCACCTGCTATTGCATCAACACCAAAGAGGCAAACTGATTAAGATGAAACATGGGAAAAAAGGGTTTGCAGCAGGGTGTAGGGGGGTGGCACTGCTTATTTGAAGGCATCAGTTCCCCACGCGCACGGCTTACCCCGGGTCAGCCTCATCCTCCGCGACGGGCATGCTGCACAATCGCTCTTAATTCAGATCTTTCGACTCAGCCCAATGACTTATTTCGTAAAACCAAGGAAAGTTACACTTGAAGCAGAAATTAAACAAACACAGACGGATAAAACAGCTTGATTTATAGCATAGACTTTTCTTAAAGCTTCCAGAGAAAAATCCCTCACCCAGAAACATAATTATGTTTTTCATACGATTGCAAAGGTAGGAAAAGCACTCCAGCACCAGAGCAGGGCTCTCCTTAGGGTACAGCTTGACACTTTAGTGAACTGCTCTGGTAATACTTTACATCTAAATCAAATCTCTGCACAGCTTTTTTAAAGTAACGTTACTCTGCCTTAACCCACAACTTCTGAACTATTAAGAAAGTAACCTGATGAGCCCTCACATTCGCTCTGGAGGTACACCGCAGCTGCAGACAAATTGAAAGAAATCATACATGCAAAGCCACCTCTGTGCATCCATGGTATTTTTAATATTAAAAACTGCTCACTTCTCTTTAAACTCTTTTTCTTTAACCTAAGTAATCTCTGCATACATCACAAACTGAATTCAGACTACCTAAATACCTCCTGAAGTGTGAGGATCTTAGGTAGTACTTTACATGAGTTGTAAACAAATGTTGCTGGGGAAAATCCACTTGAACAGTAACAATCAAATAGAAACTTTTTGTTCTAAACCTTACCAAGTGCAGCAGGAGATACATTTTAAAATTCAAGTTACTTATTTGGAGTGGCTAATCTTACTGTTTGGTATTGACAGCTATTTTTTCAACATTTACAAGTTCCTGCGTTTAGGTTTTTACTACATTGAGGTGGCAGATACATCCATCTTGAAAGATTAAAGACTGAGTTTTGCAAAGTCTCTGTCTATAAGCGGGGAGGAGCATGTGTATTCCTCGAACACCTTAATTTCGACAGAACAGCCTGACTTTAGACAACAGTAAATTCCAAATCCTGAAAATATGGCCAAACCAAATAAGTCTGTGATCAACAAGCTACGTATAATCGAGAGACTGTAAATCAGATTTTATAAAACGACACTGGCCAGTTGGTTCCCATATCAGGGGACACCAGCCCATCTTTAACACTAATCATGCAAGCAGCATAAGTGAGGAGAAAAGAAAAGGTGGCATACTTGAGATAAGACACTAATTAAAAGCTCATTTCCTTTGGAACTGGAAGTGAGCTTTCTTTTGAAGGATCTCATTACCATGCATTTCATCTGTCACCTCCAATATTTCAAATCCAATATTAAAACCTAAAACATAGCAGAGAAGTGATGCATAGTTTCCAGGTAAACTTTGTTAAATATTAGCAAGAGGGTTACAAAGCAAGAATTTCTGTCCTGCCTCAAGCTTGCACATTGTCTCCCTGAGATTAAAACCAGCTGCAGAGAGCTCACCCAACACCCAGGAGTTATCAGCAAGCAGAGCACAAAGTTAGAAGGTCAAGAAGGCGAGAAAGGATTAAAACAAACACAGCCACGTCATCACATAAAGAGGACATTTTATACCCTAACGCCATTAGGGCACAGCGAAGGCAGGATGCCAAGAGAAGGTAAAAAGCAGAAGCAAAAGCCGAAGAAGTGGGCTCGGAAGGGAAGATCCAGAAAAGACCGGGCTCTTGGGACGTGGGGGGAAAGAAGATCTCACGGTTAGCTCAGAGAGCAGAAGGAAACAGAGTGAGAAGAGATACCAACACGGGTGAGAGGCTGGATGAAGCCAAAGCTACGCAATGCTTTACATAATGATAACTACGAAATACAGAGAGGAAAGGCAAGAAAATAGTCGGCTGAGAAAGGTGGTGATATGAAAACAAGATGAAATGTTAAGTGAAATTCAAGCATGCTATAGAAAAGCTAAAGCTATACTAGGCTTATTGCATAAGGAGAACATTTATTTCCCAAGTTTTATTTGGGTGCATAAGAATTTTAGCATTGGGAGGGAATCACTAAATGATAATACAGTAAAAAGAACAGCATCTTCCGACATTTTAGGGCTGCAGTACAAGACTAAAGTGATGAGTCAACTTGCTTTGAAAAACAGTAGAAATTATATCTTAAAAGTTCTGAATGCTACTCAGACATGAAAGCTCTTTCATTAAAAATATACCCAAGTATTAAAGTAACTAGTTTGAGAAGTACCATAAACAGTTGCCTTTTAATCTTACAGCTTAATTAAATGTTCAGAGAAAGAGAGCTACTTTAAAGTTAACCTCAGTGAAATCCAGCCTCTCAGTCTACTTTCCTTAGCAAAGGATCAGAGATCCTGAAAAGAAACAAGAAACCCTAAAAGCCATTAGCCAAAAAGACCACAAAACAGCAATAGAGGCTTTGAGGAAAATATTTTTGATTATCACCTGTCCGTATTACAATGGCACCACCTTAGGTGCCCACGGCTGCTCCTGCTGAATACTACACGTCTGTTGTATTTAAGAGCAATAACTCCAACCTGGTCACACAAGACCTCTTGTTCACGGCAGCATGCGGACTAGCCAGCGACGAGACCACCTCAGATTTCCACTGCTGGAGTAGTGCTATAGATTCAGCATTATAACAGGAGTGCTATTGCCCAAGAATCACCTGGACAACGAAGGAGCTAAAGACACTTGTCTTACAGAAAATTACTGTCAAACGCTGCCAGATCCAGCTTTCCCTCTTTCTGGGCCACCAGCCAGATACTAATCATTTCAGGTCTCTACTAATTTTTAGCTGTGCAACACGCTCCGATACAACAGGGGCAGCTGCACGCAGGTGGTGTTTTAGGATACTTTTGAGTATTTAAAAAAAAAAAAATTTGCTGCCACCCTGAATGTAACATTATGATCAGCTGAGAGGTCAAAGAACTTCCCAGGGTACCGCTTGAAGGGACACATGCCAGTATTTCCCTTATTAAAGCCAGTCTTCCTGCAACATCAGAGCACAATGCCAAAAGCCGTTCCGTAAGCTAGGACGGCAAAGCCAAGCGAAGATGGCTTTGACAACAATCTGCTGGCACTGCAAACCAGTTTGGTGAGTTTGGGATTAGCCATTCTCCCTTTGAACTTCGTTATCCAAACAGGAAATGTTTGTCACAGATGCAGAGACAGCACTGCGACATCTGTGTTGCCCAGACTCATGCAACATACCTGAAAAGCAAAGACAAAGTAATTGTGCAAGTTTCACCTCATCTTGATGGGAAAAGAGTCACTTAGAAAGTTACGAGGAGCATCTGGATAATGGAGATGCCTTCCGGAATTATTTGCAAACTGATTTTGACCTCGTTTCTATGTATTGATCACCAGCTGTACCGGAAGGCTTAGCAGCTCACTGAAGTGAAAACAATGACTTTAAATAAACAGTGAGTGCAATATTTCACCCAGATTTCACAACCATGCCAAAGAACATATTAGTAGGGCAAGATGCTTCTACAGAGCAGCTGAAATATTAAGGCATGTTATAACTGGCCAAGTCTAGAAGCACATGACATCCTTAAAACCCTTTCTTGCTTGGCCAGCTCTAACTGGAAGAACTATTAACTACTGGCAATTCCTGCATCTAATGCAACAAGCCAAATTGCTCAAGTTCCTACTAGCTTAAAAACATAAATAAAATAAACTTTTGGGGTCTAAGGTCCTGTACTCTCCTGAAGCCAACAAGCATTGTGCAGAAAAGCTGGAGGATCACACCCCTGCATGTATGCTAATCCTCTCCTAGCGCCCAGGAAGCTGTGAGGTATTCGCTTTTGCAACATTAAAATCTTGCTTAAAGGCAGAATATATTAGCTAAATCTCTGCATCACAATAATACTGTCACGCATCTTTTTTATGATTCTCAAAATGGGCAGAAGAACAGCCCAAGGACACTCCAACCTATCTGCAATTACAGCATAAGCACATCCTATTTGTGTTTTCATGGCTTTGAAACTGCCTTACAATAAAGTGCAGGAAATCTCTTTCATTAGGAGAGATCTTCCACAAACTAGTGTGAAAGGTCTGTAACGGCCAATTTGCACGTTGCGCTTTGAAAGAATACACAGGACATAAGATCCCGGAAAGTCCTGCTTCGTTATCCATGCACTCACCTGCACAGCACATCCTAGCTCTTACGCTAGCGAAACTATGGATTTTGTGATTCTGGTTTTCCCTTTCCCAGAGAGTGTTTTGATGAGGTTCTCTCCTCTTCATGCTGTTCAAGAGGGAATTAATTCCAGAAGGCAAAATGAAAAACACATGCAGACCACGCCTGCTTGAATTAAATTCAGCTGAGGAGGATGCCTGTTTCAGTATTAATGTATCTACAACACAAAAAACACTTAGCAGTAGGCTTCCTAACAAAGCTAATTTCAATTTGTTAGGTCTGCTACGGCACTTGCTTGATGAAAGCAGCGATCCTTCATGTAAACGGGTTTACAGACGGTTGCTACTTTCTGGATTCCGTGAATTTTGGGAAGCCTGTTGTGTTTCTCACTTCAGAGGCAATTTTAGGGCATGGCTTGACAGAGTTGAACGTACCTTAAGCTCACAGTGGAAAAAAACAGCATAAGGAAGTATTCCGAGGTGATTTTAGCTATAGAGACGCTTGATGAAGCATCTCAGCATTGCTTCAAGTGCCTTAATGTCGTTTTCATCATGTCCCAAGACCTCAGGCAGCAACACGAAACACAGCACGCAAAACACCTGAAAACACTTGCACCGACTACTCTGGTGTAACGAGAACCAGGCTGCACAAAGCGGTTAAATGCGGCTCCCTGTGGTTGTTCAGGCTGATCCAGGTGTCACAGGCAGGTGATCCCACGTGTCATCCGTCGGCCCCCCAGTTAAATTTGGGATCCTGGCGGAAGAACCTGCCTCCCCCCACACAAAGCGCACGGCCCTACGGAAACGGAGAAGCCGGGTGCTTGTGTAAAGTACTCTGCTTTACCCTGAATCTGAGGATTTTCCAAACAACACCGACAAAACCGGGATCTCACCGCAAAAAAACCGCCCCAGAGGGCTGCGCGTATGCGGCCCCAGCGGCTCCGGGCAGCTGGGGAGACGGGGACAGGTGTGACCAGGGCGTTTTTTCCCCAAAAAGGGGCTGGGGG
>PTFA01000231.1:1279717-1333050 GCA_003342895.1 Casuarius casuarius
GGCCCCGGCCGCGGCGTCACGGTGTCCCGATGCAGCGACCCCGCCCGGGACAGAGCCGCTGCTCGTGGCTCCCCCCGGGTCCCGGTGAGGACCGCCCGGTCGCCGCTGCAGCCGGGGCGCTTTCTCCAGGCTGGCTCGCTGGTTGTCTTTTGGGGTGGTACTCGGTGAGAATTGGAAAAAAGCAAAAAAAAACCCACCCAAAAGTGAAAAGCAAAAACAGCAAAAAAAACAAACAAACAAAAACCCCAAAAAGCAAAAAAAGCAAAAATAAAATGCCTCCGGGAGTCTCGGATCCTCGCAGGCGCCCTGCACGTGCCTCCCAGCCCGCTGGCGTGGTACCGCCGTGGAGGGCCCGGCGCCTGCAGGGGGGTCTCTTGGCATGGAGCTGATGGTGACATTGCGCTGTTGCGAAAATCGGGGGAAAACCAACAACCGCGGGAAGCAGGGAGAGGTGAGTGCTGGGCTCAGCACGGGCCGGCACACACAGCAGCGCTTTCCCCATGGCGTGGTGTCCGGCCAGCGTGTCCCCAGCCCTTCGAAAGGTCCCGTCCACTCCCCGCTTCCCTCCGTGGGGACGGGACGTGCACAGGACCGATAACCAGAAACGCAGCCTGGCGCCGCACGCCGGCCCTGGGCTCGGACTCCCGGCTTTCTAAACCAGCCCCTGGCAATTTTTGGCCCTATCTTCTGTGCAAATGTCAGGGGCGGCTCTGCTCTGCTTGAGCACGTGCGCTTTAAATTACACTTCCGCTTTAAGTTATACTTCTGCTTTAAATTACACTTCTGCTTTAAATTACACTTCTGCTTTAAATTAGGCTTTTGCAAAACAGTTAAGCGTGTGATTCCTCACCTCGCCCCGCGCTCGCTCTCCGTGCGCCGTGTCTGCCCGGGGCCGGGTTCATCCGCGCAGCGACGCGATCGGCTGCCGCGTGTCCCGCCCGCCCTCTCTGCGCGACGGGGTTCAAACATCCTAGTCTGCAAACTTCTTAACAATACTAAGGAAAAAGGGTTTATATTTAGCAAAGCAGTGAGTTTCGTGCTGAGGAACCGACGCTTTTTTCCGTGTTTTGTTTAGACGTGGTTGGTGTTTCCTACCGCCGCAGGCCGGGCCCCTCTCACAGCATGAACCTTCTCGTTGAGACCTTGGTACGGGGCACGTTTACGGCCGCAGGACGGTCTCCGTTTCCCAAACAAGCTTAATCTTTCACAAATTTTATTGCACTTTATCTAGTTCTCTCTTGAAATGAAAGTAATTACTTACCGCATAATCTACATTTTCCCTGTTTCTCTTCAGCCTGAGTCTCCTCCTCGCCTCTTCCCTGCAGCTCTAGCACACGTGCAAGCTTGTGCATCCCCGTCCTGCTCGGAGACGCCGTTTCGGGGCTCGGAGATGCTCCGGCCGCCGCGTGCAGCTCGGATCCCCCTGCCCGCGCCGGGGCAGGTGCCGGGTTTCCCTCGAGCAGCTTTTAACCTTCGTCAGCAGCTTTCGCAAAGCGTTTTGCTGAGCGCGAGCAAAGCCCAGAGGCTGGATCCTGCCTAGAGCCGGTGCGTTGACCTCTCACCGATTTTAAATTAACCGGGTAAGAAGCCACTGGGCGAGCAGCTTCGTTAAAGCGTTGTGCACTCGCACCGCCCCCTTGTCTAAGTTATTCGTTAGTCCTGTTTGTCACACGCCGTGAAAACAAAATCACAGGGTAAAATACAAGGAGATTGCAAGATCATGGAAGGTTATTGCTGCTCCTTTTTCCCTTTGCACGCGGAGCTGCTCATAACCCGAGCCGGCGCAGCCCAGCGCTTGGGGAAATTTCACCTGCGAGCTCGCCCCAGCCCCCCCCGGCGCTCCTACGTGCTCCGCCGGGTGCAACGGGCCGTGCGGGATGCGGCTTCATGCAGCATTAGCAGCCTTCGCRTAAGAGGTTTTTGACGTGCTACCTAGGAAGGTATCGTTATACAAAAACGTCAGTGTCTTCTGTTAAAATGCAACGGTAAAAATGAGGCGTCAGGGTGGGATTTAAGGCCCCGCTGGAAACGTCCGTGCAGACGCCCAGCCTCGGGGGAAGCCCCATGCGCTGGGAGCTCCGACGCCGCTCCGCGTCCGCACGCCCCGGGCAGGGAAATACGGACTACAAAAACACCACAGCGGTGTCTGGCAGCTTTGGAAAGGCTGCGGGAGCAAAGGCGATCCCACAGCGCTGTGCATCCACAGCTCCTCTCCCGGGAGAGGCCGGGGCTGGAGCCAGAGCCGGCGCGGAGCCGGTGCTGCCCATCACGGCAAGGCTTTGGCCAGGGCGATGCAGAAGGGAAACGTGCTGCTCTCGCCCTTAGTTTCTTTCCAAAACTCTCCTTAATTACTAAACTGCCGCACTAGGAGCCTGTCCGGAAGCACACAGGTGCTCTCCCAGTGTGCTGGGAAGAAATATTGGGATGCTCCTGCTGCAGCACAGCATGAAGGGTTTCGGCGGAGGTCCCATATACTGCACCGCGTCCAAATAGAGCTTAAAAGCTGCGGTGCTGCTGCTAGTGTGAAAATTCACATTGCAATTATTATCTTGCTCCAGATTAGCCGCCGCCTTTATCTGTGAGATCCTTTCTTGCAAACAGCACAATACCAAGCTCTGCTCTGCTCCTCTCCGGCTCCTCCCGCGCCGGCTCCGAGCTGATGATTCATGTATTAATATGTGGTTATTAGGCGACTCCTCTACCTCGGCTGCTGCTATCTGTCTCTGGCAACGCGAGAAGGAAATGAATTCTTAAAACCTCAGGAACAAATGGTACATGCACGGAGATCAATCCTGCCGCCGCCGCCGTCAACGGGAAAATTTCCACCGCCTTCAACAGGGGCAGAATTAGGCCCATATGTCAGATATTAGCTTGATTTATCACCCTGCGAAAATCCATAGAGCCGAAGGGGGAAAGTTGGATCTGTTAAAAGTAACTCGTGGGAATTAAGCGGCTGTCAGCGATGTTTCCCGCTCGTAGGGAAAAGCAAACACTGGCGCTGGCGGTCGCCGGCCCCAAAATCGGGGCCTTTGCTGGCGCCTCTGCCCCTTTTCCCTCCCCGCGCAGCGTTTCCGAGGCGGCTTCCCAATCGCTAACTGGAAGCCACCAAACTAATGAGATGTCACCCAAGCAAAATATTAGGAGTCACATAATAATTATATCAGCGAAATCAACAACAGTTTAACAGCAAAGGTTAATTACATTTATATAAAAATCTGATAGACAAAACGATGCTCAAACAGTTGGGCAGACTAATTGAAAGCTAATGTTGCTCCTAAATTGAATTTCAAATGAATTTTACATCCATAGTTCATTTTGCTAATTCCATCCCCTGTATCCTGTAATTTGTTGGCAGTGATTGATTACTTAAGTGAATAATATCTATGTACCAGGACCACTTAGTAAGGGAATATGCCAAGTGTGATTGCACTGCTAATAAATATGATTTCTCTAAAGTTTCTCCCCATTTGTGGCTTTGAGGGGAGCAGGGTCACGGCGTCGGGGCGCTTCCAGCCGCAGGGAGCTCCTGCCTCGCTCCTCCCGAAAAACAGGCAGGAAAAGCACAGCTGCCTGCTGCAGCGTTCCGGCAGCCGCCCGCGGGCTCGCAGCCTTCCTCACGCCCCCAAATCCTCCTTTTCCTTCGTCACTGGCCAAAAATTCCCGCCGGCGTTGCCCCGACGCGCAGCCCGGGGCAGTGGCTCGGGCTGGAAAGCAGCGCGGCCACGACAAGCCGGTTCGCGGCATCTCGGAAGCATCCGCTGCTGCCAGAGCGATGCAATTACATCTTAATAAAATTTTAATACAGGGAATTATGCACTTTGCAACCAGCCAACAATTAGCCGTTGCTACGCTACAGTCAGAATGCAATCACCGTAACGAAGGCAGCCGCGGCAGGCATTAATCAGGGGGTGGGTCATTAGCTAATGTAACCCCCTGCTTCCCAAACGCCTGGTTCGGAGCTGCCTGTTGCTCCAACATGACAAACTCTGGGGGACGGAGCAGCAACGAGGCTGTGGCGGCCGCTCCCCGGGGAACCGGGCCGGCCCAGGGCCCCCGGTGTGGGGCAGAGCCCGGGAGGTGCACAGCCCGGCAGCGATCCCGCTCTCCGGCTCTCACGGCTTCAGCCCGCAGGAAGAGACGCAGCTAAACTCTGCATTTCCGCCAGGCCTTTTACCCCGGCATGGGTTGCACGGTGCACGGCCACGCACGGCGCTGCACGGTGCTGCACGGCCCTGCTGAAGTGCAGTCCCATGGGGAGACGTCGGACGTGCCCCCCCCCCCCCCCCCAAGGCTGCTCTGCGAGCAGCATCCAGCCCGTTTGGGTTGCAACGTGGGGCTCTTCCTCGCTGTCTCTGCACGTCAGAGAGACCCGTGCAACCTCCAGACCCGCCGTTTTCCAACACGAGCTCGTGCACGTGGGGCTTTTCTGCCTTTTCTGGCCCGGGCAGAGGTCCCAGATCCCGGCACAGGGGCTGGAGGGGGCGGTGGGGGGAACCGGCTGCTCCTCGCCGGCTCCGTGCCGAGCTCCTGCTGTGCCTGCGGCGGGTTTGCTAACCCCGAATTTGGTTTATTCCCGAGACGCGGGGCTTTGGGTGCAGCCCGCGTTTGGGCAGCCCCCGTGGGCTCCTTCCCACCCAAATTCACCCAAACCGCCCGCGGCCCCGTCCCGCTCCCCGGGGCTTCGGGCGCCTCGGACCGCTGCTGCCACCCGTCCGGGGGCTCGTTCTGCATTTGGCTTCCCAAGACCCGGGGCTGCCTTCTCCGCTTCAGGCACTTTGGTGCCTGATTTTCAAAGAAAGCTAAATTTTCTCTTTTGAGAAGCTTAAAGCTTTGGAGCGTTTGAATTATGCACTCCAGTACCCGGCAATTCTGCGGGGATACTAAATGAAAATGATTATCAGCACATGCATAATGACTCATTCTGCTTATAATTGCTCCGCTACATAAGGAGAACGGGGAGATGTAATTAACTCTTCTTTAGGATTGAGATGAGGATGTTTTCCTCCGCCACGTGACTCCGCCACATACAGCCACACGTTTTCCTGGCATCTTCGGAGCGGCGTGTGCGAGAGCGCAGATAAATGCTCATGACCGGCGGCCCCCAGCTTGCCCGCGGCCCCCCAGCACTGGGGGAGCGGAGCGGGGGCGGCCCGGGCTGGGGGTCCCGGCCCAGGGCCCCCAGGGCAGCGGCAGCCCCGGCGCAGCGGCCCGTCGGCGAGGCTGCAGTGCCCTCCTGTGGCCCAGCTCCTGCGGCTGCCCCCGGCGCCGGGACCCCCGCCGGCCGCCCCGAGGGGTCTGGGACACCCGTACCCCCCACCCCAAAGTGCTCCAGGACACCCAGCCCTTCCACCCCAAATCCATGCAAGATGCTCCAGGACACCCATCTCCTGCACCCCAAAGTGCTCCAGGACACCCATCTCCTGCACCTCCAAGTGCGCTGGGACACCCCTCCCCTGCACCCCAAAGTCCTTCCAGACACCCAGCCTTTTCACCCCAAATCCATGCAAGGGTGCTCCAGGACACCCATCTCCTGCACCTCCAAGTGCTCCAGGACACCTGCCCCCTCCACCCCACGGGGGTCCAGGACACCCATCCCCTCCACCCCCACCTGCTCTAGGACACCCAGCTCTTTCACCCCAAATCCATGCAAGGGTGCTCCAGGACACCCACCTCCTCCACCCCAAAGTGCTCCAGGACACCTGCCCCCTCCACCCCACGGGGGTCCAGGACACCCATCCCCTGCACCCCAACGTGCAAGGGCCACCCCAAATCCTGAACCCTCCCGATGTGGCTCCGAGGATGGTCCCCACCCCACTGCGTGCAGGACGGGCACCTCTCCGGGCCGGGCGCAGCCTCCCGGGATGCTCGTCCCCACCTTTCCCATGGGGACGGGCAGGGACCTTCGCCCCAGGGTGTCCGCTGCGCATCGGGCGCTGGCTGCAGCCCTGGGCAGCCGTCGGGGGCACCGGCGCGGGACGGGGGGACAGACCCGCCGGCCGGGCTCCCGCGGCTCCTCACCCCGGGGCAGCAGGATCCGGCCGCGCTGGCCGGGCCAGGGGCTAGAAGTTTTCCTTGAAGAAGCGGAAGCCGAAGCGCTCGCAATGAGCTTCGACGACTTTGGCCAGCGCCGGCGAGCCGCAGAAGAAGACCTGGACTTTCCCCTTCTTCTCCTCCACCACCCTGCGAAACACCTAGGGGCAAAAGGAGACGGGGACGTTGCACGGGCTGCTCTCGCTCCAGGCAGCGGTCGGAAACGGGGCTCATCCTCCCCGGGACGAATCCGCCTCCCCCCACCTGGCCCCAGCCGGGGCGGCCGGGCTGCGTCCTGGTCCTCAGCCCCGTGATCGAGTCCCTCTGCTCCTCGGCCGCCAGCAGGTCCAGGGCCACCTGCAGCCCGACGGCCTTGACGTCGTTCTTGCCCAGGGCCGACGTCACATACAGGTGCATCTCCAAAAACCGCCCTGGGCGTTCGGGGCAGTCAGGCTGGGGGCCGGGGGGGCACCGGGCCACCCCGCGGCTCCGGCCCCCGCTGACCTCCCGGCTCCTCCTGGGCCTGCTCCGTCTCCAGCTTGGCCAGCCGGCTGACGAACCACTCGAAGTGCTGCTGGTCCCGGTTTATCCAGATGAAATCCACCTGCAAGGACGCGGCCGTGGCTTGGGCATCGCGCGCGGCACCCGCAGGCCCCCGGCCCCCTCCTACCTTCCTGAGCGCCATGGCCTCGTCCTTCGGGCCCTGGCACCACGAGTGGCCGCAGCGGGGACAGCTCTGCTTTCTCAGGCGGTACCTGGAGGGACGGCGCAGCCCACATCTGGCCTGGCATCCCCAGCCTCCCCCGCCGCCCGCAGCCCACATCTGGCCTGGCATCCCCAGCCTCCCCCGCCGCCCGCACCCAGCAGATGCTCAAACCCCCCAAACCTTTGCAGAGACCCCCAGGCAGCCTTTGCTCATCAGCAACATTCCCGTGCCCAACGTCCCCCCAGAGCTTTCCCGGCAGGAGAAACCCTCAGGGCTAAGCGTGCCACCACATACGATGACATACGATGACTTTTGGGTTCAGAAGAGCGTGGAGGACCCATAGAGCAGCCCCCTTGCTCTGCTGCCCTTCTCCACGGCTAAGTCGAGCCGGGCTCTCCGCGGCTCAGAGGGCTCCAAGACGCTCGAGCCCGTGCGGTGACCATGGCTGGGACCCCAGAGCGCCGGCGAGAGGCCACATCGGCCGTGGCACGTGCCAGGGCTCGTGGCGGGGCACGGGGACCTCCCGGGGCAGCACCGACCTGTACATGATGCTCTGCAAAATCGAGGCGAAGGGGGTGATGCCGATGCCGATGCCGGCGCCGATGAGCACCGCGTGCTCCGAGGAGAAGATGCGCCGCGTCGGGGTCCCGTAGGGGCCGTCGATGTAGCACTGGAGAGGCGAGAGCCGAAGGGGCCGGACGGGAGGCGGGAGAAAGCCAGGCACGTTAAAGCACGTACTGGGCTGTCTCCGATAAAAGACACTCGTGCATGTCGAAACAGGCCATTTTTTTCAGCAAAAAGCCATGAAGCTTCTCCTCGCCCCCAAAGGAGCAGGTCCCGTCTGCAAGGTATCTCGCAGGCTTGTGGGGACCAGGGTTTGGGAAATCTGGGGTCGCGCGGAGCTGCTGAGGATTTTTACAGCCCCGGTGGAGCTGCGGCTGGGAAGCGCCGGGGGCATCGGCCGGCGCCCACCGCGGCCCCGAGCGATGACGGTGCCTCACCTTGACGTCGCAGAGCCGGCGGCTGCTCGGGGCGGCGCAGACCTGGCGGGCGGAGGGCACGGCGTTACTCTTCTTCCCAAAAAACCCTCCCTTCCCCGCGCTTCGCCTGTTAACGCTGTCTCAACTTATTTCCTGGGCTTGCTTTGCGGTTTTTTTTGCTTTTTCCCCCTAGCTTTGCAGATCGGCAGCCCCGCGCCTGGCCTGGGTGTGCACAGCCCGCTCCCCCCCGTCTCTCCGGAGAGCCCGCGCGCCCTTGAGCCGCTAGCCGTGGCCCTGCGCGTCCCGGCACGAGCGTGATTTACCCACACGGGGCGGGGGCTGCCCCTGTAAAAAGAGCTCCTTAGGGAGCTTGGGTTGATTTCCAAAGGAATTCACGTTTTCCCCTCATTTCTCCAGCCTGGTCCTCTGGTCGCTGCTGCGTTCGGAAGCGCCCAGCTTCCTGCGGACCGACTCCGACACCCCGGAGGGAACGCGGCGACCGGCCAGGGCGCATCTTCACGGTCCTCCCGGCACCCGGCCGGGGCAGATGGCAAAAAGCAGGAGCCCGGCAGGGGAACGAGCGCGGGGGCACGCAGCGTGGTGCAGCGCCGGGTGCCATCGGTGAGTCGGGACGCGCTGCAAGCCGGGCTGCCGCACGAGCAGCGCTCCTCCCGCGGGATCCGGACCCGGAGCCTGCAAATGCCGGGCAGCGCTCAGGAAGATTGCTTACGTTTCCCGGCCGTGCATCCTCGCCGGCATCATCGTCGGGGTCCCCGGCGGCTCGGTACGCCGTCAGCTCCACTCTGCCATCCGCGCCGGTGGCTACGGACCCCTCGGAGCTGGCTGCGCTGGAAACGCCGCCCTGAAACCAGCCCCGGGGCAGCGCTCGCCGTGCTGCACGCGGCATCGACCGGCTCCACGGGGGTTATGCCCGGCGTTGCAACCTCAAACCACGTGTTTGCAGGAGACGGAGCCCACGTGCACCCACCTGCGCCCCGCGCCGGCACCGCGGCTTTCCGGAGAGCGGTTCAGCCCGGCGGCCGAGCGGCTCGAGCTGCTGGAAATACTGGTGCAGGCGGCTGGTCCACTGCCCCAGCGCCCGGACGTGCAGCCGGAGGGTGTCTGCGGAAGGGAGCCGGCGCGCGGGAGCGGGGCCGCGGACCCCGGGAGCCTCCCACCGGGAGCCCGGGACGTGCGGCCCCCCGACCTGGCTGCTCGGGCGCGCTGCTGATGCTGAGCGGGTGCCACTCGTAGGCGGCGATGGCCGGGACGTTCAGGTAGACGTAGTCCCCGGGCTTGCAGCGGAAAGACGGCGGCCTCTTAATCACCAGGTGAGTCACCTGCATGAAAGGGGAGCAGGAGGGCTGTGAGCACCGCGGCGTGCGTCGAGCGTGCCGGACCCGCTTTATCCCCGTCCTTCCCCACCGGGGCCGTCCTGGGGCCCAGCAACGCCCGGCTTTGCGCATCCGGTTTGAAACGTGCAGGTAACGGCAGTGGGTTTCTGCACGGCCGCGGGCGCCCTGCAGATGGGCAGCCCGGCCCTGGGCAAATGCATAAGAATTATTTGCCAAATATACGCTTTTATTCCCGTGGCAGATTGCAGAAAGCGTTCCTGCTCGGGGGGCTTCGCCAGCAGACGAGTCGGGACACAGCTCAGCAAGTCTCTGGTTTGCAAAAGAGCAAACCGGGCTGAGGGACGTCGGCTGCACTTTTCGCATTGCTCCGTGCCGCTCCGGGCCCCGGCGCGGGAAGGAGCTTCGGCACACGGGGAGCGGAGTCGGCTCAGAGACGGCCCTGCACGTCAGGACTGAGGGAAACTCTGTTCTTCTACTCACCGCCAAACTCAACCACCAAACAAATACACAAATCTTAACTAGAGACGGCCTCTAAACTTCTGCTCATCTCAAGAAGCTAAAAGTCAAAACAATTTTTGTTTCATTTCTGGTTGTTCTGTTAGTCTGTTTTTTTGCTTGAAAAATAGGCAAATTTCTGAGTGAAACATTTTGGAAAAAATAGTTTCATTTGGGAAAGAAAAAATTGCTCCTTTCAGCTTTTGCTGTAAACATTCAGCGATGCAGGGCGAATTCCTGAACGCTCTCGGGCAATGCAAAACTGCGTCTTTTTCATGTAAATTATTCACGTGAAGACTTTTTCCCATCTGCTGGAAATAGACGCGAGGGAGCAATTCGGGTGAAGGCACAAGGCGCCCGGCCCTGTTCGCTCCATCTCTGCCCCCGCGACGGGCGGCGCTTTGCCGGCCAGCTCGCCGTGCAAACACGAGAGAAACTCCCCGAGTTTGTCTTTTGTGTCTCTTTCCCTCCCTTTTCCCCCACGTCAAGTCATCGCAGCACCAGGCGCGTTTCCCCGCGCTGCGGAGCGCGTTGCGCACGCTCCGGGGCGCCTGCGAGCGGCGGCACCTCTGTCCCTGCTCTCCGGACGGGAGTGGGAGGCCAGGGGAGGCACCGCGGGAGCCAGCCGCGGGAACCGGCCATGGGAACAGGATGCAGGAATGGGATGTGGGAACCGGCTGCGGGAACGGGATGCAGGAACCAGCTGCGGGAACTGGCCACGGGAACGGGATGCGGGAACTGGCCGCGGGAACGGGATGCAGCAATGGGATGCAGGAACGGGCCACGGGAACCGGCCATGGGAACGGGATGCAAGAACAGGATGCAGGAACAGGATCTGGGAACGGGC
The DNA here is from genome assembly GCA_003342895.1 of Casuarius casuarius. Lineage (NCBI taxonomy): Eukaryota > Metazoa > Chordata > Aves > Casuariiformes > Casuariidae > Casuarius > Casuarius casuarius. Next base: position 1,290,131 of record PTFA01000231.1, read on the forward strand.
TGTGGGAACGGGCTGCGGGAACGGGATGCAGGAACTGGCCATGAGAACGGGATGCGGGAACAGACTGTGGGAATGGGATGCAGGAACGGGATGTGGGAATAGGCCGTGGAAACGGGACACGGGAACGGACCACAGGTACGGGAAGCAGGAACAGGAGGCAGGAAGGGGCCGGGCTGCACCTTGGAGGGCAGCAGGTCGACCTCCACGATGCGCAGCCCTCCGGCACGCCACGCAGCCAGGCCGGCCGCCTTCTCCAGCGCGAAGAGGCAGCCGGGCACCGCGAACCACTTCCAGAAGCTGGGGCCGTGGAGGAGCAGCAGGGCCCAGACGGGGACGTAGCAGCGGTGGGTCCAGTAGAAGAGCTGCGGGGAGGGAGGCGGCGGGTCGGGAGCAGGAGGAAACGGCACCGCGCCGGGAGCTGGACGGGGCCCTGCACGGGACCGCGGGTGCAAGCGCATCCCCGCCTGCGCAGGGCGACCGGTGCATGGGGGAATTAAATTGCAAGACGCTGCTCCTGCCCCGGGGAGCTGCACTGGCGGGAGGGCAGGGGGGCACGGGGGATGCCCGGGGGCTGGTGCGGTACCTCGAAGTGGCCGCTCCTGCGGACGCAGGCGCTGGAGAAAATGAGCATGGTGGTGAGCAGCAGCTGCAGGGCCAGCCCCGAGAGTGCTGCCGTGCCGCCGGCGCCGGGACCGGGGCCGGGACCGTGCCGCGCCGGCAGCAGGTACTCCCAGAGCGCGTGGAGCCCCTCGGCCCGCGCCAGCCCCCCTGCGGGAAGACGCCGTCGGGAGGGCCCGGCCCACGCGCTGAGCCCACCCCATTTCCAGATCCCTGCCAAATTCACTGAATTCCACATTAATTTTTTTGCACTCGGAAGCGCCCCACGGCATCCTTCGTGCATTTTCCGAAAGCAGTGTTTTCCCGGTTTGGCGGGGAAGGGGATGCGCCGGGCGGAGCCGGGACAGGCTGGATGCAGCGAGCGGCTTTGCTGGCGGTTTGGGGAAGCCTCGGCCCTGTCCCGCGGCCAGCGGGAGGTGAAGCCGGACCCGTGGCAGCCGGGGAAGAACGATGCCGGGAGGATGCGCAGACCCATCCCCAGGTAGCAGCCGAGCCGCAGGAAGGGGTGCGGGTCCCGCGCCGCGCAGGGAAAAGCCGCAGCCCGTCTCTGCCCGGCTGGAAAAGCCACTAGAGGGGGACAACAGACAGCGAACAGACTGCGCGGCGCCGCACGCGCCGTCCCCCGGCCTGTGTGGCCATCCTTGCGGCCTGGCGGCCTTCCTGGGGGCCCCGCAGCCCCCCTGGGGCATGTGCAACCCTCCTGGGGGCCCTGCATCCTGCCTGGGGGTGTGTGCAGCCCTACTGGGGTCCCTGCATCCCCCCAGAGCCCCGGCATCCCCCCGGGGATCCCTGCAGCCCCCCCGGGGCATGTGCAACCCTCCTGGGGGCCCTGCATCCTGCCTCCCTGGGGCACGTGCAGCCCTGCTGGGGTCCCTGCATCCCCTCCAGGGGCCCCTGCATCCCCCCCCCCGGGATCCCTGCCTCCCTCCTGGGGGTATGTGCAACCCTACTGGGGTCCCTGCATCCCCCCAGAGCCCCGGCATCCCCCCTGGGGATTTCTGCAGCCCCCCCGGGGCATGTACAACCCTACTGGGGTCCCTGCAGCCCCCCAGGGCCCCTGCATCCTCCCTGGGTGCATGTGCAACCCTACTAGGGGTCCTGCATCCCACCTGGAGTCCCTGCATCCCTCCTGGGGGCATGTGCAAAGCCCCTTGGGGCATCTGCATCCCCCGTGGGGGCATCTGTGTCCCCCCCCAGGGACCCTGCATCCCCCCATGGGCCACATGCACTGCTCCCGGGGCCGCCGTGGGCCACGAACCCCGCGTGCGCTGGGACGCAGAGCCGTCCCGCTGCGACCGGACCGGCGGTGCACCAGGCCCCCGCGGCCTTTATCCCCGAAAGCGCACACCTCCTTCTGCTATTTATTTATGTGCAAAGGAGGAAGCAGCCTGCAAATGCAAAGCCCCCGGCTGCACCCACGGCCTCAGCCGTGCTCGGGTGCAGGATTCCACCGCAGCCCCCCCGGTGCCCCCGCACTCACGGCCACGAAGGCGCAGTTGAAGTTGAGGCAGCGCCCGCAGCCGCGGGGGGATGCGGGCAGCGGGGCCGGGGGCAGCGGGCGCCAGGGGCCGGAGCCAGCTCGCGGGGCTGCAGAAACGGCAGCGTCAGGCTGCACCGCGCGGGCGGAGGGGCCGCGGGAACCGGTGTCACCCCCGGGCGCTACCTGATGCTCAGGTTCTCCATCAGCTCTGGGAAACGCCGCAGCTGCTCCCGGAGCTCCTGGAAGGTGATGGAGCCGCTGCGGTCCGTGTCGGCGGCCTCGAGGAGAGCCAGCGCCAGGGCGTCGAGCCGCTCGCCGGGCAGCGACAGGGCGCTCTCTGCCAGGCAGCACCGCAGCCCCGCGCGCAGCTCGCCCGCGGCGATGGAGCCGCTGCCTGCGGCACGGTGACAGTGGTCAGGGCACTGCCGCATCCCCCGGCCCCGCGCCTGCAAAGCAGCCCTGGGGCCTGACTTCGTTCCCAGGGCAGCATTTTGCACCCAAGCAGGAAAAAAGACCACGCAAGGGCAGGAAGAGCCTTTTTTTCACTATTTTCAGCTCTCCCAGCCAACAGGGAAAGAGCATCCCATGCTATGACAGCTGATAAATGATACCACAAATATCGGCTTGATTAACAGCCAAAAGGAAGGGGGAGATCTTCAGCACCAAGCCTCTCGGCAAGCCTCAAGGCAGGTCTGCAGCCGGCTCTCGCCCGCGGGGCGATGCCGCGGCGTGGTGCACTCCCGGACACGGACGCGGGGGAGGTTGCAGCTCAGTGAATTCCAGCCGCAGATTAATTCACGTTCACCTACTACCGCTCTTTGTTTTCATCTCCATGGCCGAGGATAAAAACGCATCATAGGGAACCCCAACACATGCCACTTTAATTGCTGCTGCTCAGAAGGACTTTTGAAACCTTCACCACAGGCCAAAGAGCAAAGTTCTGCTCGAAAGATGGTTTTTAATGGAGCTCCGGGTCCCGTAGCGAGGACTGGCCTGCCCCTTCCCTTGCTTTGCTTAATTTCAGAGGGGGCCGAGACGAGCGTGGGTGCTCGGAGGAGAGCGATGCTGCCTTGCAAACTGCAACCGCGGCGCGGAAACGGGCACCGATCTGCCCCACGCGCTTACCGTCCACGTCGTAAGGCTGGAAGAGGAACCGCAGCTTGTCCGTCTCGCTGCCGTCCACGAGCGTGCCCAGGGCCTTCAGCAGCTCCTCCAGGCTGACGGCCCCGCTCCCGTCCGCGTCGAACAGCGCGAAGAGCCGCTCGGCGAAGAACGGCTGCGGAAAGCAGGGCGGAGGCGCTCGGAGGAGCCGAGGGTCGGTGCCGGGCTGCCAGCAGCGCCGAGCCGGGGCGGCACGGACCCCGCCGCGGGGACCACTCACCTCCTTCACCTCGAGAGCGGCCTTGAACTGCTCCAGGCTGATCTCGCCGCGGTCCCCCGCGATGCTGCCGAACCGCGCCGCCACCCGCGCCAGCCGGCCGGCATCCTCGCCCGGGCCCGTGCTGCCCGGAGGCCTGCGGGAGGGCACGGAGGAGGGGGCAGCGGTGCCGGAGCCGCCGCACCGCTCCGAGCCCCGGCTGGGCCGCTCGGGAAGCGCCACCGCAGAGCCCTGGAGGTGATGATGCTCATGGCACCGGATTTCTCCTGCCCTCCTGCGCCTTGCTCGCAAGGCAAGGTGAACGATGGGGCTGCCCGGCACGTACCTGCGGCAGCGATGGGAGCCTCCATCGCTTTTATAGACCGGGGCTATCTAGTGCTAGCACGGGGATTACAAGAGCTAATACGCTTGCAGAGAGAGGGCTTGGCTAGGCGTGCAACGGCTGTAGGCATGCAACAGCGGTAGGCGTGCAACGGCAGAAGGTCTACAACAGCCATAGGTGTGCAATGGTGGTAGGTGTGCAATGGCCATAGGCATGCAACGGCACTAGGTCTACAACAGCCATAGGTGTGCAATGGCCATAGGTGTGCAATGGTGGTAGGTGTGCAACACCATAGGTGTGCAACGGCCGTAGGCATGCAACGGCGCTAGGTCTACAACAGCCATAGGTGTGCAATGGCTGTAGGCGTGCAATGGTGGTAGGTGTGCGACAGTGTTCCCAAGCCTGCAGGGCGCAGACATCCCCAAGCAGGACCTGTGCAGTGAACCACACACCCTGCGCTGCCCGGGGTGGCCAAAGGGCCCAGTACCCCCACCCCGGTAAAGCCAGGGCTGCTCCAGGACCACGGGGCCCGTGCGGCCGGCTGCGAGCTCCTGCAGACAGGGCTCACATTTCAGCCCCAAAGCCACCATCCTTTGGGGGCCATGGAGGAATAAAGGTTTCCTGCTCCTGGCCCCGACAGCCCCGCACAGTCTCCCCCTTTCATCTCTCCCCCCCGGGCTGGCTCCAGCCTTCGTGACCTCGTCCAGGCGGCTAGTGCGGTTCCTCTTAATCCTCTGCTGTTTCGGGGTGTGAGAAACGTCACGCAGCTGCACACGTTTCACGGCGTGCACTCAGGGAGGCTGATTGTTTTGTGCATCCTTTGTGCATTTTCATGTGCATCCTAATTCCAGATTTCTTTACTTTTCGCAGGCTGCCCCGTCCTCCTCCCTCGTTTCTAGCCGGGCCCCCAGCTTCGTCCCAGCCCCGCTGCCCTCTCCAGCCGGCCCCGGTCTCCCGGCCTCCCCGTCCGGTCCTGCCTCCTCGCAGCCCGCTCCTCCTCACCCTCCTCCTCCTCCAAGCTTCCTCACCCCTTCGAGTCCTCCAGGCTTCTGCCAGATCTGTTTGCAGCTTGCCAACAGAGCCCAAACTTGCCACAGACCTTCATCCTCTTAGGAAACCAGGAGAAAATTCACACACAAGTGCTGGATTCAGCACGCCGTTTTACAGCTGTGACTCATCCCGCACCGTCTTACCCTAAATCCCCTCCATTAACCTTTCTCAGATGGCTCCTGTGCAACCTTAAAAGGTCTCAGCAGAGGGACACAGCGTCCCCGAGACAACACGCAGGGACAGATCGAGTTTGGGCGACGCACCTATGAACCAGGCACAAACTTTCAGCATCGCTTTACCTATCTGCTCGTATAAAGGCAGGTCGTTTCCGAGCTCCGCGCTGCTTCGCACTGGCTTTAATTTATGGTTTCTCATATCTTACCATCACATCCAGTTTTGTCATCAGATCTGCAACTGCAGCCCAGCTCTCCTGTTGCCGCATGATATTTAAAGTGTAGCTGATCACAGCTGCTGTGTGTTATTCTTTTAATTTCCTTTGTCTCACACTGCCTGCCCCACTAAGCAGCGTAACCTTGGGAAGCGTGCACCCCGCCAAAGCCGACACAGAGCGCGCACTCGCTCGGGGCTCCGGCCCTTATTTACTAGCCATCGGGAACACATGGGGAAGTGTCTTCTTCATGCTGCAACCTTTATTCATTTTTGAACAAATCCTACTCGCGAGGCAATAAACTGTGACTAAATTGGGGAGAAGGTTGCCATGGGAATGTCAGAAGCAGAAACCGGGTAGTAAAGCATTCGCGCTTTACTACTCAAGCTGATGCAGTAGGTGCTTCGGGCAGGGATGCGCCCGTGCAGGAACAAGCGGAGGGAGCAGAGCGCGGTTTCGGACGCTGAGCGGCACAGCTTCCCTTCACTGCTGGGGCCGCGGCAGCGGGGCTCGGCTGGAAAGCCCCCTCGGTCTAGCTACTTCTTTAGGTATCTGGCTGAAAACTCTCGGTGCTGGTCAACGGACGTGGCGAGGGCTGTACCAAACTCTGCCTGTTTAGCTCGTGCTGCCTGCAAACAGGCTGCGTTAACAGCTCTCTGACCCAGACACGACCCACGGGTCCAGGGCTCGAAAGGCTTGTGGCCACACAGATCCAACAAGCCAAAACAGCCAGAGTCTCATCTAAAACCACCTCACCRCTTAAACACCGTGGTGATGCACACCCCACACGTCGTATTTCCAGGAACACAAAGAAACGCAGACAAGCTAGCGGAGCCTGATGAAACGTRTAGGTCAGCCCTCCAGAATGACCAAAGCACGCGTCGGCAGGAGCGGACCTTTCGCCCCTCTCCATCAGTCTGCAAGACTTTCGCAAACTCTTATCGCCATCGCTCCCTTCTCCTTGGTGTGACCAGTTTAGCAACATTGGCTTCAACAGAGATAATTCATTTCTACATCTATCAGGGATTAGCACCTACCCCAACAGGTCAAAATATATCCTGGTTTGCTCATAAGTTAGATTTGACTGCACCATGCTGCCACCGGTTTCGGGGAACTGGTTTTCTGAAGCTTTTCTGCTTCATCCTTAACAGCTGGCAGTAAATGCTGAGGCTGCTCCAGACAGGTATTTCCAGAGCTTACATTGTTGCAAATGCACCCGGAACTTCAAAATTCTCTGCTGTTTTACACAAAATGACAAACTAGCCTTCAAGATAACAAACCATCCCCGAAGGCGTTTCTGACTCCAGTGCTTCCACGAACCCGCCACCCGAAACCTCTGTCACCTCGACAGCTGATGCACCTCGACACAAAGCATCAGGAAACGCGAAAAACCAGCATCTCTTCGGGTTGTGGTGGAATCATTCTTCACACAACAACTTATTTCCTGAGCCACAAGCAAGCTTTAATCTGAAATGATACTGGAGCAGTATTACCGTATGATTTTAAAACAGTGCCCATAAAAGCAGATATAACTGTTTTAATAAATAAGAGCTCAGAAATAGGTGCTGTTGACACCGCGTATAACTGAGCTTCAGTGCAAAGTAATACAGTTTCAAAGGGGTTATTCTTCATATTTCCCAGTACAGAAGTATTTCTTCCAAATTGTGTGTATTTTACATTAACTTGCAGCACTCCCTATTGGGATTCCAACAGGAACCATACACAAATTCTAAACTGAGCTAAAAATATCAATTTGCAGTCCAGATAAATTCATTTTAAAACTATGGTGATCCAAGGTCATGAAACCATTTAGTAGGGAAAGGGGAGAGTAAAATATAAATCATCTTTGAGTACGTTCTGGATCTCCCTGACACAAGCCCCCCTTTATTCTCAGAGTATTTTTACTACACAAACATACTGTAGATATCTAAAATAGGAAAGAAGCGACCTTAAGTTTGCTAACATGACTTGTGAAACGTGGTCAGGCTGCTACAAAAAGAACATAATATATTATACTCAGGCATCGGACATTGCATGAAGTGGGATAACTGTGTTTTTTACTCCCAGGCTGACAGAGGTACCAGCGCAAGCCCGTTATTTCAGTTGTTGTGTTAAATTCCTCATACAAATTTATGAAAAAAAGTCTGACAAGTCACTCTCTCAAGAAAAGCACTTCTGTTTTCTCTGCTTGCAGAGATTCCCCTCTCAAGCTTTCAAAATATGACCACAAACCCTGGAATTTTCACGCCGCCCTGGAAGGTATGAATGTCAATCAAGCCGTACAAGCTGGCTTGCAAACAAAGGGGCCAATTCTGCGAAACTCACGGAGGGGAGAGCAATGCAAGCTATTCCATTTAAATCGCTGCCCATCAAGACTGCTTTCTAGAGTCAAATTCCACATTTGTAAATCTTTACAGGACGGCACCTCCAAACGCCTTCAATTTTGCTGCTCGCTTCTTATCCCATAACCTCAAGGAAGTGGTGCAGCTCTCTCTTTTGCAAAAGTCCCCTCTCTGTATATGAATATATGAACTCTTCACTCCCTCCCTAGATGTGTGGGGCTGGGATTACTGCCACACGGGCAGCTGAGCACCCCACCACAGGAGSTGGGACGTCAGGTTGTGGAGGTGAGCTGATTTCAGCTTGATGCAAGCTGAATCACATCAGGTAAGACTCCCACAGGCTGATATTTAGTCCGAATGAGGAATGAATACAAGTTAAGAATCAGGATTTGGCCAGCTTTTACTCCAATTTGCATGTACTAAATCATTTTGCTATTGATGTATTTCACCTGAAACGCTACAAAAACCAGATATGAACAAACCTAAATTACTTCTGAAGAAGTGMGAGTGTACAGGACTGGTTGCACCCAAGAGATTTCCAGTTTCTAGCGTAGAGTTACTGTAGCTCTGACTCCAGAGATAAAGCTTTGATATCTATTAAACTGCATATCGCTCCAAGATCAAATGTGGGTACACACACATCTAAACGTCTTTAGAATCAGCAAGACACCCAAATTTGAAAAGCAGATACCTCACTAAGACACCAGCACCAAAGAGAGCGGATTAAGTGTGCTTAAAAGAGGCTGTAATTAATACAAAAGTACATYGCTATAACATTGCCAAGCAATAATAAAGGCAACTTCTGAGCACGCTTCTTCCACCTCAGCAGCAGAGAAGCGAGAAGCAACCTTGAAACGTGCAACAGCTTCCTGAGTCACGGCTTCAAAGGCAACACCCCGACCGAGAGCAGCAGCTTGAAAACTGCGATGTTTATAGACGTRGGAGTGTAAACCTTGCGTTKGATGAAGATTGCAAAGAMAGCATCCCGCTGCCGGGAGGMGGGACAAGAGCTAAAGTCATCTCTGACTACCGTAGGAAGAAACTTCACTGTACCTTGCTCGCCCTGTAGCCTTGGGACAGTCCAGTCATGCGSCGCGACTAAGCCATTTTCACTACCTGTCTCATTTATTAGCAACTTAAGTTTTGACACACTTTGATGTCTACAGTCCTCTCCCTTGAGACCCAGTAGAGTTGTCCTGGCTTGGTGGGCTAAGCCTGGCAGCACGCATTAACAGCAGTACTGCCATTCCCTGCGATCTCTTTCTAAAGCTAGTGACATTTGATATTTTTTCTGATAGCTTCAGCACCCGGAGTCATGTCAGGAAGCCTGAATCTCAGCGTTTTATTGAAAGCAGCTGGATTCCCGGTCTTCATAATATGAACTTTGAGGCTCAGAACCAGAAGCTGACTAAAAAGGGCCTAGCACTTATTATTTTTCAAGACTCTCATGATTTCTAAGCTAATTCAATTTTTACAGGATTTGGCTTGTGACTTCAGACTGTTTGATGTTGCTAATTCTGAGCAAATTATTTTGTCACATTTTTGATGACTTCTTGCTTCAAGTGTTCTCAAATAGCTGGTGACTGAGGTAATCTACTTGGAGAAGTTTCAGGCATTTTACACCAGTGAAAATATCATCTGYTCTGAAAATATCCTGAAGTATTAAAGGTGTTTTCAAGTTTAATATAATGAGCACAGATTTGATTATAGTTAAATAAAGCTTAATTTGGCAGCAGCTATCAAAAGGAGAGGAGAGATAATATAATTTATCGGTGTATTTACTCAGTGATGAGTTTCAAGTAAAGTCAGTCAAAAAAGTAAAAATAGAAAAGTGTCTTCCTACACGTAAAATAGAAGAAACCTACTACCATCTCACRAAACTGATACAAGAAAGATGTACATATATAGGAGAAATAAAATGTTTTTAAATTTAAGACGGAGATTTGGTGAATTAATATCCTTTAAATAAGCTACCAGAGAATATTTTTAGAAAAATTTCTATGACTATCTAAAAATTTCTGAAGAGTTCKGAAGAATAATATTTAAATAAATTGTGCAACAGTATACTTTTGTYTCTCATGCCAGAAATAAGCACATAGCATCATGACTTAAAGACTGTGCACATTTCCTCTTCTGAAAATTAAGTTAAACATACTTTTCCACTTTATAATTTCACAAATTGTAAACTGCAATGCATACTTTAAATACTCAAACTAACCGCAGATAATATAAGTAGCCAACATACAGCAATTTAAAGAATGTTCCTCTAAATATCTAATTTYCTTTAAGAAAAATAAAACCAGTTTCATATTTACCAACTATCAGAATATTTGCATTAAGGCAAGAATTAATGCATATATGCATATATTAACAAATTATGCTATTTGGATCTACAGGTATATTTATTATAAATCTACTCAGGTTTTACACAAACATTCCTACAAAGTACAAATGTTAAAGATGTTTAAATTATAYGAAATATGGCCAAAAAATGACTAARCTCTTCCTCTGAAGAACAGTGTACTTTAACAGTCTTAATTCTTAAACTCACCTTAAATCAAATGTTTGATACAGCTTTCATTCTTCAGCATTCTTCTTTATTCCAAGTTCCAGTGCAAAACATTGTCAATACATTCTTCAGGTAGCTGCAAATTCAATTCTAAGTGATTTTACCGTAAATTAGAGATATCTAGCCTTTTAAAGGTTTAAGTTAATACTGCCCTGATAAAGCCTTTTTTTTCTTTTTTTTTCCCCTTTTTTTTTGTCCAATAAGAAAAGGATTTCAGCAGAACCATTAAGGAACACCTGGTTGTGACATTTTAATAATTACCCAGRTATTTCATAACTACTTTGAAAGTGCCTTATGGGTACTCATCTAAATACTTTGAAAAACAAAAGAGACCATTTGTTTCCCCAAATGCACATGATCGAGTCATTCACTCAGAACATCAGGGAGTGTCAGCTGAGCACTAGTGCAATATTCAAATTACCAGCAAGCCCTGTATTTGAATGATGATATGCAAAACTCTATACACAAAGTGTTCTCCTGAGAAATAGTCCACATACAACAGTGGACACAATAARGAGAGCACAATTCATTCACGCTTATAGCAGGGTGTTTTGGGGTTTTTTTTTTTGCGCTTTTTTTTTTGCACGCAAGAGGGATGTGTTCATTTWTAGCTCACAATTTTTAACCCCACAATAAGACATACTTCCAAGKACTCTGCTAAAAACCCCTCTCCGGCACGATCCATAAAGCTTGTTAAAGCACTGAACGTGCTTTGTTGAATCAAGGCACTTTGAAAGATCAGGCTCCAGAAAAGCAGTCAAAGTRGTTTGAAACTGGAAAAACTCATCTCAGTCTCCTTCACATGGGGAGGAAGGGCATTCAGCTCCTCGCAGGACCAAGCCGGGGTAAGAAATCAGAATGCAATTCCATTAGGATTCTGCTGCCTCCACAGAGTTATTGCTGGATAACGCATTTGATATGACAAGGCCACTCATGTACTGAGCGAATTAGACATTAATCTTCTATCTTGTTTTGTACAAAACATGATATGAAATATAGACGTGATTTCTTTCATGAAGTGTGCTTTTGTTGAAATAAATCTTCCTTTGCTATCCTAAAGATATATCTCTACCTTAAAATAAGTAAAATCAAAAATATTTATTCAAAAACTAATCCATTGAGAATGACCTAATATTTCAAGCTCCCTTAGAAAACATAGCACACCATGCACTCATCCGCTGTGCATTTTTCAGCAACATTTGCTAATGTTGTGGAAGTTCTATTTTGCATCCAAACKACACAAACTCAGAAATGAACCTTTCCTCTTTGTTGCAGACAGACTCACTAGCAATCTATTCTAGTCAACAGGCATGTGCCCAAGAGTGTTATGTCCAACAATCTATGACAAACTTGGGCCAGAAGAAAGTTGCATGCCAACATATTACATTTCATTTTGAAAAAAAACCCTCTCTTTACCAAAACATACTAGCCTATCTTGACACAAGTATCTGAAAATAACACATCTGTTCTGAAAGCAGCGTTTGTCTCTCCAAAATCCTGCACTTAAAATTGCCTAAAGAGTCTTAATCTTTGTCCACAGTACCTACTTACTATGAAGTAAAAAATTCATAACTCACAAGAAGCAGAAAGATCCGCTTATTATGACTCTTGAAGTTCTATCAGCTTAGTGATAACTATTCAGACCGGTACCTACAGTCGGTGAAAATGTTTGGAAAGCCAAAAAAGTTTAACTTAGAACTGATTATTTGCACAAAAAAAGTACAGTACAGCACTCACTACTGTACAGCATTGTAAAGTACAGTGTTCACTACTCATTACATTCTTGCCTCAGAGTTCCAGTGATCCACTGAAGGAACAGAAATACTAGCCACAAACAAGCAATCTCAACAATAACAAACAAAAATTCAAAGCTGTCAATGATTTACGAATAAATTGCATACTGAAAATGATTCACTTGTTTATAAGTAAAAATTAATGAAACAATACCACACAATCAAAAAATGCATTTGATGTATAATTCTAAGGGGAAGAGCACAGAAATTCATTGCAATTATTCCTGAAAGAGAAGACAAAACAGACTTCTGATTCCTTGTGCAAYCTGTTTCAGAGCTTTCCTACAACAGTTCAGTTTTGACTCCATTGACTTCAGTTTTCCTCTTCTTTACTAAAATTGTCTACATTTATGAAACCCCGTCATACACCAGTCAGGATCCAAACTCCAGTGCTTTCTGTGATGCTTTTTGCTATCTCCTTGTCACATTTGTGTGTGTTTGTACCATTTTCTTAGGCGTACATTAAAGACTATCAATGGCTTAAAAGAGCCTGTTGCTTTTTATTTTCTTCAGACAGAGGAAGAAGAGTTTTGAAAAAAAATTTTAATTGAATATGACAAATTTATGAAAAATGACTGTACTAGAAAGTTTGAAATATATTTTAAAATTAAATATAAAAAGCAATTATGTTCTGTACATAGTATTAAAATACCAGGAATGTGCATGTTGTACTTATCTGAATGTGAGCCTAGTATTATTATGGCACAAGTCCACGAGTGCAGATATCCTTAGTGATATTTAGGTTTAGAAAAGAAAAGATTAAAAAAAATCCAGTTCTCTACACTAAATGGTACACATACAGTAATGTAGGATATTCTTGCAGTACAGAGAGCTCTGTAACTAGACCAAGCATATTTCATTCAAATGCAAACAGATTTTTTTCATAGAAAAAGCCTGTCAAAGTCATTTTCAAATCACAGATATGAGCATGATCATTTAAAAATGATAGTTTTTAACTACTGGGTATCCAATTTGGATAACAGAGAAAATTGAAAATTAATCTTTAAAACCTCAAGAAAAGGCAATGACAATATTGCAGATATTCATATTTAACTTTTTTTTTTTTAATAGTCTTTAACATTCTTAAAAGTATGGTTTAAAAGTTTAGTATCTTCTAATGATTTCCTTCCTGCTTTTTTGTTGTGTTCCAATCTCCACAGAAAACATGTTTTAGAGCCTTAATCACAGCAATCGCTTTTCAATATCTTCTGTGATATTTTTCTCAGCGTAGGTATCAATATATGTATTTAATTCAGGACTAAAATCATAAAGCAGGTTAATCAAAGTTCTTTATTTTCTGGTTTCAGCTGAATTCTCTCCTAGGCAGTCTAGTGGAGACAGAGATGGAGAGGGAGGAGCAAGGGAAGCTTTAGAAAAAAAAATATACAGTTGTTCTAATAAATTCTCTGCTTCTTCTGGTGCTTGAGCTGTTGCTATCTAGATTTCAGCCAATTCAACATGCCCACTGAAATGTGGATTTTGTTTAATGTTGGTAGGTGCATTCTCTATTGCTTTTTCTAATATTTCAATTATTCTCATGACTTCTTTGCCTAGAGGTTCATGTTCCACCTTTCTAAATTCATGCAGCTATTTTCATCATTTCACTAGTAGGTTTTGGATTTTCAAACTTAATAGTGGTATTTACCATTTCTTTCTTACTACTCTTTAAAGTTTTCACTAAGCTCATTTATTAACTCATCAAAAGACTTATTTTCCTTTTCTGTAGCAACAGTTTGAAATATTAAGGCTAGCTTTTTCAGTGGCGTTTTCAACTGTGTAGATTCATAAGCACGTAACACACCAGAAACAYCTGTCTCAGCCTGGAGCCTCAAAAATGATGGTGTTGTAGAGGGAATAGATTTTCATGTAATTACAAAGTTTTAAAGTTTTTTTTTGCTTTTTAGCATGCTTTCTGTATACTTTTAACCAAAGAGAACCAAGTGCATCATTAAAAAAATTCGGCCCTTCTGTGGGTATGACGACTGTATGCTTTGGTGGCGGGCCGGGGTGCAAACACCTTGCGTTACATGCTGCAGAATGTCCACAGGGCTCTTCAGGGTTTCCTCTTCTTTATTTGTTCCTGTCCTGGACAAAGTTGTTTGAGATGCTGCAAAAGAAAGATTATTAAATAGTTTCAAGTTTTGCATTCATGCAAATGTCAAATGTACATTTGCTTTCCTCACCTTTTGGTCAATATCACAAATACTACAAACTTTAGTGCAAATGCACTTTTGCTGGACTACTTTTAATATTCATACTTACAGAAAATCCATTAGTTTTGCCATACTAAATGATAAGCCTCCTTTCTTGAATGGATAAATAATGTAGTGAATTCTCCAGGTCACTCTGCCTCTGCAGTGAAATGGAGTTCTGCCACACCACTCTTTAAAGTTGCAGTTTTTATGCCCTTGGTTCACAGATTGTGAAATACGAGCCTGGGAAGTCTTCCTTAAGAGCTAATTGGTTTGAAATAGGTCCTACTGTATAGCATCCAGATGAATTGTATTGCTTTGTAGTGAATGTCCACAGAATTATTGCTGTGAAATGGAAAAGTTCTTACCATGGACTGCAACACAGTCTGTTCCTGCAGCTAAAATCTCGGTAAATAAGAACGGATGCACCATCATGTGTCATACACAAAGTTAACTTTAATCACAGAAGGACTTTCGGTTCATTAAAGYGATAACAGGATGTGATAACACTCATCAACATATTATCCCACTGAATTTTTTTAAAGCCCAAAGGAAGACAAACTACTGGAAAAAATGGTGGGTGGGTGGGTGGCAGTGTGTGTGGGGGTCTTTAATCAAAACATTATGTCTAGGGAAGCCTGGATACTTGAGGTTACCATTTTTAGAAAGAAAGCAATCAAGTCATGCCAAGAAAAAAACATTAGTGAATATATTCTTTACAATGCTCGCAACTCAAATTTGCCTCTCCTTTACGTGTACTGTGGGGGGCGGGGGGGGAGAATATAGGCTTTTACAAGTTCAAAAATGTCTAAATCCAACTTGTAAATGAACAGTAGCACAGTACACACAGTAGCACCAAAACAGTGAGTAATTAATCAGAAAAACTTTTAGCTTTAAGCCAAAGGAAAAAATAAATGAGACACAGGATATGAAGGACACCAAATGTTAATTGCATCCATCTGGGACAGGGAAAATCTTTCTGGTTAGAGAATCTCTGACATTCTGTGGTCGCACATATAAATAAATATACCTGTTTCAAAGTTCCCTCATTAAATTTACCTTTGYGTGTTTAGCATTCTTGAAATTATACTGCAGTGCTAAAAGAAAGACTTTTTAGAAACAATCAGCGCAACACACAGCAAATTCAAGCCTACATATCAAATTGAGATCACATTTGTTGCTTGTTTTCTTACTTTACAATCTTCTCCTTTGAAAAAAAAGTTGTCATGTCTTAACAGTTCTGCTAAAGAAAAACTCCAAAGCTAAATTGTGAAAGAACAAAAGAGATYGTTTCTTTTTTATAGATATATTTCTTTTATGTTTTGTAGACAGGTTTCTTTTTTATACGTAGGTCCACTGGAACTTCTAGAGAAATTTTTCTTTTCTGAAGATATAATTTACTTCAGAATATCGGATCCTCTAAAAACAAAGGGAAAATGAAGGAATTATTTTCCCAATGTAGCATCTTAATAAAGATATCATATCAAAGCATCTTATCTAGTGACTCAAGACAGTCCAGCCACTTCCAGTGGAATCCTGTAAAGCCTGACTATTGACTTCCAGATAACACGACCCATCTGCTTTTCCAGCGCCATACTGCCTTCATAAGCACTTTCAAATATGTACCTGGGGGGTTAAAAGCCTGCAAAGGTTTAAAAGTTTATTTGGGGGGATTGACTTCRATCTTAAATAATCTGCTCATCCTTACAATTTCAGAGTGAATTCAGAAATAAAGGTGGTTGCCACTTGCCTATGTGAGTTCAGAAAAATCATACTAATCCCTCCTTAGCAATACAAAAGGGCAGTCTGGGGAAAAAAATACGTAAAATGAAACACAGAAATAAGATCTTATCTTCTATGTCTAGATAAAGGAGCTGTGCAAGTTTCCATCTCAGCTATTAGGCAACTTCCACATCAGAATACCACTAGTGAAATGTCACTATGCATTTTTATAACTGCTTTTATGATGTGATCAATTACAACATCTATTTTATTATCTAGATCATTTAAAAATTGCACTTCAGTAGGGCTCAAAAATTAAGAAGACACAAAGGGGAAAAGGTCAAAGACAACATTAAACCTTAAAGCTTAATATTAAGATTGTGTTACAGGAACTGCTCAACCTAAAAACCTTCAAATTATTTCCTAATTCTCTAGTTTTCTGAGATACAGACAATGCAAAACAGTAAGAATTTCAGTTAAGCCTTCACAACTAATCAGGAATCAAAAGCTAGAAATGGGGTCACAAACAAAATTAACTATTATAAAATCAAATTTCAATTTTATACAAACATGTATTTGCTAAAATGTGTGATTTTTTTCTAAAAGAACACAGATAAGCTTCTGGCTTTCTCCTGTCTTTCATGAGGCTTCATAATACCTCCACATGTACATAATAAATGAGATTCTATAACTTCTTCAGCTAAAACCTTATTTACAGAACAGCATCCACACAAGAAATTACATCTGGAACTAAGGCTGAGACCACAAAAGAAAACAAACCTGACTTTTGATRTCAAAGAAGTTTCCTCACATGATCCATTCTCTAAGAAGTGATGTCTTACAGAGACGTTCATGCAGTGCTTTCAACAGCATAGAATTTTCTAACTAATTTCATTGTTTAGATGAACAATCTTAATGACAAAAAATTAATCTGAAAAGAGGGCAAAAATTACAGCTATTTCCCTACTCAAGGAATGGGAGAATTTGAAAATCCAAGGAATCTCAAAGGGTTTACAATAGAGAAAGTATACCAATTAATTCATTTTTGACTGTGGAATTAGGAACAAAGCAAAACATCCCAACTGTAATCCAGAACACRGAAAGCCTCTCTGGTGACTACACTGATGTGTCATCTCTGGAGGACAGATGTAAATTGGAAAGAGAAGACAACAACCCAGGCTGTCAAGAAAAATATTGATTTCAACTCAGCTGTCTTCTTTAAAGTTTCCTCCAAACCGCCCCAGAATAGCGATTCATATGGGAGCAGAAAACCCATCAGAGGTGACTTGACATCATATCTCCTTGCCCATACRCTTCCCAGAAAGGCCTTCTATCCATAGAAGTGGCAGTCATCATACTACAAAACATGCTGACAGACTAAATGTTGTCAGTTGGGAACTAAAAGCCATAGCTATCATATGTACTGATTTCTTAAATGTTTAAAGAAAAAAGGTATTACCTCTCTTCTGTATCAATAGAGAAGATCTGTAAATACTGCAACCACGTAAACTGCCAGTGGAATGGAAATAATATAAACTTTGGTGGCATCTGCAAGTGCCTTCTGCTCTCTTCCTGCTGCGTTTTCGGGGCTGAAACAGCCCTAAGCTTCTATCATGTTGGGAACAGTATATACAAACCAGGAAAGGTTTCAGATAATAGATGCCCTTAGCAGGTTTATTTTGCATTCCCTTGAGGTACAAACACTGTTTTAACAGTTCTACTCAGAAGTTTGTGGAGTTAATTTTAAAATGTTACTACCTTGCAAAAGGCAAAGCCCATTATTATTTTATTCCTGTAAATTTTTCTATAATGATTAAATATTTAAAACACATATTCCACAGAAAGGTACAGAAGAAAACCGTGTGAAAAAGCCAGAGATCTATGCTAGCTCATTCAACCTCAGAGCAAGAATGTAATTTTTTCTCTGTCTTATCTAACTAATCAGCAAACAAGCAAAGAGAAAAAGGTGGTTTGTGCAGCATCGCTAACGTGAGCAATGGATTCATGCAGGCACACAAACGACTAACCACCAGACGCAATCCTCTGYACTAAACAGAAATATCAAACCTCTTCTGTATCCACCCCTTCCAAAGGCTAAAAAGTGATACGATATGGAAGAGCAGGAGTGCAGCTTGGGATAAATTCAGGAGCTTCTTCAGGTTGGTGGGGAAGGTGGGAGACGCRTTTCCCTCTCCTTGACTGCGCTCGGTATCAGGTGATGCGCTGCAGGCTGCACGCAGCCCCCTCTCCCACCCCACGGTCCTGCTCATCGCCGTCAAGACACAATGCTGAAATCAAACTAACACAAATGATATCACTCTCGACAAATTGTTGATTGCTATGAGAAGAGTCTTCATGTAAGTTATTTTGATCAACAAAAGACTAACACTACTACTAAGCAAATGCTTGGGTTTGGGAACACAGCAAAATACCTTTGCTGGAAGAAGTCAGAAGCTTTAAAATAACCTTTTAAAACATCTGAGAGTGTTGTTTTAAATCGCTCCTAATACACATTTCTGCCAATGTTAATTCCGTGCCAATCACAGTCTTTTACAATGGCGACTAAAAAAAATATTCAAGCATGAATTGAAATGCTTTTGCTTTTGTCTGAGGACTCCTCATGCTACCTCTGTGATTCTCATCTGCGACCGGTAATTCTGTCAAATATCTGTGACTCAAGGAAAAGAGAATAAATTGAAGAAACACGTASAACGTGCAATGAAGAAAATGAAATTAAAAACATGTACTAGTAACGTGAGACAGCCTGCGGGGAGAGGCCGGGYCAGGCACCCATGCCTTTGCATGCCACCTCTCCCCTGGCAGAAAAGCTCGAGYGCTCACGGCGGATTGCTGCTTCCGAGCGCCGCGGGCAGGCTGTTTTTGGACAGGCCGTTTCCCTAAATGCACGAGACGCGGGAAGAGCACACCTGATGCCAGGTGGGCTGCAGTGGCCCGGGGACCCTGCCACGTGCATGCACCGGGCCCTTCCCCAGCCAGGGGACCAGGCTGGCAAAGCGGAGCATCTCTCCGTGGGGCACAATGCAGCGCGCACAGAGGTGACAACGCCAGCAACTCCCACGCTTTCCACCCGCTTCGCACCACCGCCCTCCCAGGGCTGCGATGGCCAAGGGCAACGGYGGAGCGCTCGGTAAACCCCAGATGTGCTCAGCACATGGCAGCGAGAGCCAGTAATTCAGGCCTTGCCTCTTTAACCAGCAGCTCACRCATGCATTTTCCATGCATAAAACTCAGGGATAACATGTGCAAGCACAACGCAGTGCAAATACAAAATCGTATCTACAAAATTCAGYCCTGCCTGAAAATGAATCTTTGGGTTGAGTCCTGTGGCCTGGCATGGAGGGGCACACTAAATGTGTCCCATCAGGCCTAAAAAAKACAGCAGGTATGTGTTTTAGCCATACATTGAAAAAATTAATGAAGTACATTTAAATCTTAGTGCTCTTGTGATTCTCTAATATCACRCGTGTAACATAGTAAAACTGAAGCATTTTTAGGATGCAGAATCCAAATTTGAAACTACTGCAATCAGAATTTAGTGCAATTAAAATCAAGAAATATATCTAGCTGGAGTCAGATGCAAGACTAGTAGTACCTGCTTCAGTTATAACAYTGTGGCCTATTGTTATTGATTAAGTCTGTGTCCTTCAGAGATGCTTCAGGAAAACCACATACGGATTTTCCTGACCCTCAGGTACTGTTTACTGGTATCACGCTTTTGCGGAGAATTTGGCCAAGGGATCAAAAAAACCCCTACTACCTATATGTAAATAGYGCATGTTAATAAAATGCAGTTAGCTCCTATAGTTTTATGCCAGAATATGGTCAAAGTTAAAAGGTAACCAGTCTCAACTCCAATGTTCCCTGTAGCCTATGTCATTTTGGAAGATGAAGGAAAACGTAGTCAGAAGAGTAACCTAGACATGACAGGTTTAAACTCATCAGTTGTGCTACCGCTGCATGAATCCACAACAGACTAATCAACAGGTGACTTCAAAGGCAGGTTTCATCGCCTCACCTGAGCTCACCGCCGCTGCACTGAACTCACATGCGGCTCGGCCCCCACGTTCTCTCTTCCTTCTGCCTCCCTCTTCTCCGGTTCCAGCAAAGGCCAGCACCTCGCCGTACACGTGCCGCGTGCGCTGGGAGGGCGGCGGGCCAGGGAGCGGACACCAGCATCAGCTCTGGGCTGCAGCCTCGACCAGTGGATGAATCCATCCAAGAAGTCCTGGCTGCCAATGAAATCAGAGTAGGAGTATAGGATTAAYGAGGGAGTTGGGAAGGAGGGAGAAGTTCACACACCCCTACATCTGGCCCCTTGTCCAAAGCATTAATAGTACGAGGTTACTCACAATCTATAGTAAATCGCAATCTATACTGCGATTTACTTCTAAGTATGTTAAAAGAACCAAAAAATATTGCCCATCATTAGCTACTGCTTTTAAAATGATTGTTCTGGTTAACATATCTCTCAGGAAAGAAGATGATGAATTAGAGGTGGCTGCAACCTATTTTAAATTGAGAATGATTTAGTGCAGCAGTAATTCAGCTATTAGTCAATATTCACAGCAGTTTAAGATCCTGAAAGAATTTGATACAAAAAAGTGGTAATAACAAGAGTCTAGGATTCCTTGTTTCTACCATAGCTAATAATATTCTCATAACAGATCTCTCTTGGCAAGTGATGGCTACTGAATGGTTAAATAGGATAATGTATCTGRAATAGGAGGAATTATTTTCTTATTTAAATGTATATTGGAGAAACGCACTTCACAGAGTGCCTTGGAACATATTTCTTTATAGGGTATGGACAAGACATTGGCACCTTTCCAAGATGAATTGCRTTTAGTATTTTATATTAAAAAAGTCGCCATTCTTTTTGTGACCTCTGTAAAGACACCACAGCAGCCTGTTAAAACTTAATGGCATTTTTTCATCAGCTGTGGCATTACATGACGTGCAGGAATGGAAAAGGATTGCTGCAGAAATACCAGCAAGTTCTGTGCACCCTTTAAAATGAGGGGAAGAAAAGATGCCATCATGAAAACAAGTCGCTTTTCACAACTTCCATTAAAATTTCACTATTGCAGTGGGACAGAAGGCATCAAAAAGATGTTTAAAATAAGCTTTCTCCTTGATGGATAGTCTCAGAAAGTTTGATCATGAGGAATTAGTGCATCCCAGGAATGGAGGTTCTCTGGGCAGTGATGATTGCGGTGGGGTATTCAGTTTGGCAGAGAACGCAGGGCTGATGTTGCCTGAGGAAAAATGGACTACGAGCATTTATATTTAAAGAACAGTGGGAAGAGAATCAAGGAGACATTAGCAGGAACTGACAGAAAAAAAGCAATCTGTGGATCCTGAAAAAGATGCAATCTACACGGAAACCTGGCTGTGCAGGCACAGCGACTGAATGCTATTCCTCGCGCTGTAGAGCTATTCTAGGCTGTGAAAGAAATCCTCTAGAGGGAGTCAGAAAATTGTTTAAAAGATTTTTCCCTTTCAATCTGATAACACCAAAAGACGGAGGCACCACAAGCCATGTGTGTACAAAGAAAAATAGTAATTAAAGAAATCCCTTCATTAAATGAGGAATATTTAGAGGACAGCAGAGACAAAAAGACACATAGACCAAACACACACTGGTACGGCAAACTGCCGACCAAGGAGGAACCTGCCTCGCCAGAGGACTTCAAAGATGACATTTTCACCTGTCAAGAGATTTTTGGAAATAAAGCCCCCGTGAGCCACAAGGGCTGTAGGGATGCACTGCCGGGGGAGCACAGCCGAAGTGCGAGGGTGCGGGAGGTGCAGGGTCTGCCAAGGTCAGCGCTGTCAGTCGGCAGAGACCTAAGATACGCCGTTTTAGAGCYGCCTGCATCAGCATTTCCAAGTTCCTGGTTCAGCCACCAGATATATAACTATAGTAAATATTTAATTAGAAAGAAGTATGGCCAACATAGCATCACCGCTTGTTTATGGATGCATTTTAAATTGTTTTAAATTGAAAAGTGAATTTAGCCCCCTTAAAAATCACAGCCATTGTAAATCACTTGGAAAAAATGCAGTCCCACTTTTTTTTTTTCCTGAAAAAGTTATGAACAATTTCATTATAACCAGAATTTATTATCCACATTTTGACAGGACACTTYTAACCTATTGCAAAATTTATGTCTGTGATTTCACTAACACTTCTTTAGCTGTTTAACGTTATGTATGAGAGATGTCCCACGAAAATCAGTGGAAACATGCGTCTTAAAATGGGATTTCTGTTCCAGGAGACATACTAGATATTCCTTTCCTTCTCTCTTTCTTTCTCTCTATCTGAATCAGGTTGAAAAGTTGGTATTGCAAAACTAACAAAATAAAAAACAGATAAGAAAATGAAATTTTAATTTTAGATTCCTAAAAATGAATTTTCTAAAATGTTTCTTTCACTTTGATGTCTGTATTTCAAAATCGAGCAGAAAACAGACTGACCGAACTACCAGCCCGTGGCATCCAAGGCCCTGCTGCTGCTGCGGTGGTCTTACGTCGGAGCCGGAGGCAAGGGGAAATGGCTGTTACGGGCAGCACATTTGACAACAGTTGTCAAATACCCCCTGCGAATACCCGGGCAATAACTCCTGCAAACCAGCATTGCACCCACAGGGAAGGAAACTCTTGAGAATAGCTGCGCCCAAATGGCAGCTTCCTACATGGCGGACAGAGCTGTTCCAAATGCGGCACCTGGCTGGAAATACTGAAACAAGAACCACTTCAAAATATTGAAAATAACCGTAACATCAGAAGTCTGAAAGTCAAACAAGACCTTTCACGCTGTTGAACATAAAAATGAAATAGGAAAAGCAAAACAAAACATGGTTTCAATTTTTGAAGGTCTTTTTTCCAAACTTTACTGAAAAATCAACACATTCATTTTAAAAACCAGATGCTTTGATAGGAAACTTCTACACAAGTATTTTGACCCCCTCTAGTATAGTTCCTAAAAGAAGTCAGTGAGAACCTGGATCCTGAGAGGTTCCTGCCACCAGAAAAACAGCTGGAGTGAATATGGCATCCACTCCAGAGAAAAGATTTTGAAATTTTTACTGCTTTCCTCCAACAGTAAAATTTCTTCTCATTGAGAGAAGAGAGCTGGCAGTCAGGCTCTGCCCTACCTATCTTTCAGTTCAGTTAAAACACAGCTAATTTTAAAAAAACATAGGGACATCCCCTTAAAGCAGGTATCATCCAGGAGACGAACGGGGCTCGACCCCGCTGCCAGGTGCCTCCCCGCACACGGAGTGCTCCCGGGAGCGCCCCAAGGGCCAGGTGGCAGCACCCACGCGGGTTTTACAGAGCTGAAAAACAAATACAGAAGGCTGACTTCGATGTGTAATGCCACGCCAGGGGCTACTGCTGGTACCTACGTTACTTTTCACATGCTGATAGCTGCAAGCTTAGGGACCAGCCTATTGCAATAGGTGTCCCATCCTCTTCCTCCCCACTAGGCACCCAGAGAGCCCACCAATAAGACATAGCTGCTCCCTCTCTGTAGGTGATGCATCTGCTCATGAAGCACTCCATGAAATACCCAGAAGTGCACCTTTCTTGTATTGCGTTGTTTCTGGGAGAGGGATCTGACTCAGAGGAGGCTCCCCAAGAACAATCCATACATCTCTCTCCATCGCTTTTTCACTTCACCTGGGGAATGCTCAGCTACTGGAAGTGATGAGCAAGACAGAAGAACGGCCAGGTTCTTCTCCAAGACAGCTCCRTGCAGACATCCCTACCGCCAGCGTGGCACAGGCCGCGGGGAGCAGAGCTGGACTCTTGCTTAGTCTGCCTGCAAGCAACTGCTAGGACCCGCAGTGCTCAGAGCCTCTGCGCTCACCTAGCGATGCCCTTTCCCTGGCAGCACTGCGCTCACACGTGCCATCATCACCCATCAAGACAGCCCCAACGAGACTCATTCTGCACGTTACTCTGTCTTGACTTCCTACTTTATTGACTATGGTACATTGAAATGATCTCCAGATTGTCTGCCAAGCACTTCTTCCCTAAAATCTATTCCCCGCCCCTTCTCCCAAGCAGAAAAAAAACCCACCCYTCTCTACACCAGCATTTTCCTAAAGTGTTTTGTCATTACTCTGCAGTTTCCTCTTAACTGGGGAGTTTTATGGTGCCTCTTACAGAACACCTCCTACCTTGGCAGTACTGTATAATTAGTAAGCAGGGCTTTGTCTACGTACAGATTTTGTACCAATTCAACTAACTACACTTGTTTGGAAACAAATACAGTTAATTCAATGAAACTTGCTGCTGTGAGTGTAATTATACTGGTATAAACACATTGGTATCATTCATTAAATCACTTAGCTATAACRCTTATAAACAAAAGTTAAATGTGCACAAAACTGTGCTTAAAACAACCCTATATATGACAGACATATGGCTGACATTCTTAAAGTCTTAGTAAGGAGTATGTTCAAATGAACCCATCACAGATCTCAAATATAAACTAAGAATCCAAGATAAGAGGAATGCAGGCACAGCATTAGTTCCAGCAAACACATTCGGGCCTCAACCCCTAACAATTTGCCTATACTTGAAATTTCCTGCAGGTCAGCTTGTTATTTTGTGTTAGGAAGTATCCTGCACAGATAAATAAAACAATTTGTTAGGAAGCAGATGGTATTCAGAAGCTCTTAGGAAACAAGTTTACTGGGACACGGAGGGAGTTTACCCAGCAGTCACCCCCAACAGTTGCTGCACCTCTGCCAAATTCTCCACTGTATGTTWGACATAATAATTAGAATTACTTTTCTCTTCCCCCCCTTGCTATTTGATTATGTTGGTGACAAGGCTGCTAATGTCTCTAAATTCCTGGCCAATCTACACCAAAGGAACAAAGGTACAAAACACGCTCTCAGAGAGCTTGCTTTGACCAAAACAGAGATAAAAAGTAGAGGAATAGAGGGAAGACTCCATAAAGCGTGACAGGAGAGGACAGAAATGGTCAGTACCTGGCAGGCACACCTGGCAGGGCTGACAGAGACACAGGACTTTCCTGAACAACGTGTTTGTTCTACACTGCTRCATGGCTATACTGTTACCTAAAAACAGCTTAATCATAAGGTATCTCATCTATACAGYACAGACACTCTGCTCTCTCAACAATGGATGAAAGTTAATCCAAACACTGAGACCTGTAATAAGTTTCCAATGTGGATGTACCCTAGGAACTTCTGAATGGAGTTTCAGATGCACAGTACTTTCAGGAATAAGGCTCTTAAACATCCCGAAGTCTTTGGACAGCACAAACAGCCTATAGGAACAGAAGACAGACATGCACAGCTAAAGTGAGAGTCGGTCTGCTCAGACAGAGAAAACATTCCAAATCCATTTATTTTGGGGAAAGATTAGATTTTTTTTTAAGGTTGTGAATCCTCCTTTTGTTTTTAGGGTATATAAAGAAAGTGCAACAGGTTACATTTTGTTTAAAAAGAACAATTCTGTCCTGCCTGCTGAGATCTTACATCAGACACTGAGGTTTTCTCTCCCATGGGGTACATGCAGCGAGAATCAGAAAGAGATGGTAGCAAAACTTGATCTGTGAAGGAAATTGCTTTACTACAGGGGGTTTAAAATTACCTGGTATCTATGCATGTTTATTAACAGAAATACTTTGGGGGAAGCAGTGTTGGAGACTTCAAACCCTTGCCCCTTCAAGCAATGGCTTGCAAAGCTCACAGCCCCCATTCCTGGGTTATCCACAGTAAAAATGGAAGTCATATTTCTGGAAAAATAATGAGGGTTTCTTTGAAATCTTGTTTTTCAGGCATCATAGAAAAGATTAAAATAAAAAACAACATTACTAATGACTTCTTCCCATTCTGTTATATGTCACAGCCAGGAACAGCAGCTTTTTGAGAAATATCCATAGAAATGATAGATCACAAARGAATGAGAGAATTGGAGGAAAAAGTTAAACAAAGATAGACTCTATTAACAAGAAGGAAAAATAAGACTTTAAAAGGAATTAAAAATATATTTTAGAAGTTTTCTACTTACCTGTTTTCCCACCCACAAGTCCCCACCCCATTTTTAAAAAAAACTTTATGGTCTGCATCTTAACCAACTTTAGTGCTATTAAATAGTCAAAGAATCAGTTTTGGACCCAKGTGTATATTTAAAACATCTGAAAGAAAATTAGGCAAATAGCAGCTTTTTATTCAGAAGCCTAGCTCAATTTTAATAGTAGAACAGTGCCACTTACTTCCAGTCCCACCTGTTTTCCCAGAATCTCCACCCCATTAAACTTGCTTGGCAAGATACTGCGCGACAACACGTTTCCCCAATGAAAGACAAGTTAAAAATCACTTCATCATCAGAACATYCATTGGCAGGATGTTCCTGAGAGTATTTCACAGCCTACCGAGGAGTCTAGGAGCTGATTAATGCTTCCGTGAGTATTACATGCACCTGATCTATACTTGCATSCCTTTCTGGGGACATGAGGCCACAAGTCACATCTGGAGATATCTTAATGCTCATCACTCAGATAGCTCATTCTCTCTGTTCCTTCTTTTCACTCTTATTTTAGTGCTATGGCTAGTTACTCTCATCATTCTTAAATCCTTTTGCATCTAGGGTCTGCCAATGATCAGTATCAGTGGAATGCTAAACTTTGTAGAAGGTGATTGTAAATCATATTACCTTTACATTTTCTAACAATAACATCCTGAAATAGTCAAACTAATTATTTCTGCTCAGAAACAATGCACCTTCAAATCACATAGCACTGGTAAAAAGAAATTTCAGTACAAAAACCTTAGGAACATATTTATGCAAAATAAAATTAATGTTATAATTTAAAAACAGCTGGAATGGTTTTTTTTCCATCTGGATTCCATAGCATATGAATCCCTCCTGGTCCCAACTTCTGCACACTAATAATTTTMGCTTATTGTTAATCACTTCAACTTCTTAAAATCATGAATAGCTAGCAACACTTATCCTGTGCTCTCTGCACATATCCCCTAGGGAAAAGACAAAATAAAGTCTGCTTTGGGTTATATGTTTACTAAATGCAAGAAAGATTAACAAAACCAGTTTCTGGAAATCCAGAGATGGAGAATTCCAAAGCCAGAAACATAAGATAAGACCCTGGAAACAGCAGTGGATATGACCAGAAAAATTGTAATCCTAACAAAGCACTGCTGTAACGCATTTTTTCTTGGGCAAGAAGCTGAATCACTTTAATAACACAAGTGACATTCACCAGACAGTCWCAGTCATCTGCACAAAGAGAAGACTATTTTGTTGTTGTTTTTGGAATATCTGACTATGTATATCAGGCAATGGTTTCATTTCAGCRCTAAGTTACACGCACACTGACAGCCAGGTCGCATATGCTTACCTTGAAGCAAGAGTAAATAGGGAGGATAAAAAGCATGGCGGAACTTTGCAGCTGTTGTTTCAAGGGGAGGCTGCTGTCCAAAACCACATTCTCATTCTCCTACCCTGAAAAAAAAGGCTAAAATATATATATTCACTGCTAATGATGAACAAGYAAAAAGCAGGTATGGTTATCATTACATCAAAAAATGCCTCATAAGACAAGCTAGTGCTAGATTAASCCAGAAGCAGTCCTATCTATTAACTTCACCAGATAAGCAACTAGCTTCTGCTCCYCTACTCGCCATTACAGGGTATTCCCCACAATTCCAGCTATGAAATAAACACACTGTCGGGCCTCAATAACCAACAGGTAGTTGATTCTGCCTCCCTTCTTGGAACGCTTTCCCAGTGTTTATCTCACAACAGCAGCACGTGTTTGCCTAATCTCAAGGTCTGATTATAGTGAATTGTAGTTTGGGGAGAGCGGGCAGGGAGAAGGGCAACAGTAAAGCTGCACACACACACATACACCCCCTTCACAGCCTCTTTGGAGCACAGTGGCACAATTTCATGGGTCTGAATTTTTGCAGTTATAACCTGGCTGTTTTACTCTCTCTGCCTAGAAAGTAGCGGAGTCTCTTCTTACTGGTATCTGAGGTTCTGAATGCAGATGGCCTGGTTAATTCACAGCTTGTTTCGGAAGGCTCCCCAAAACGTTACTTTGCTCACTAACCTTCACTTACTCACGACTCTACCGCATCTGAAGATGAGAGGGTCAAGCGTTGGCCATGACAGTCCCAAGGATATGGGCCCTTCTCCTGCTCCGCTTCCCCCTCAGGAAGGCTCATTCCAGTTCTCCTTTTGTAACGATTTGGAAATCCACAGRCAGCTTCTGGTCTCCTGCTGAAGTGATGGTATCTGTCAGCATGCCAGCTTGGACTTGCTTTTCCTCATCCTCCTGTTGTCTTTCACTCTCCACGCAGGATGGAAATCCCTAAAAGATGCTGGCATGGGCTAACAACAGAGGACTATTGACTTTTGTATTACCCCACTGAAAGGAACCAAGCTGGACAGTAAACTACAACTCGTGGAGAACYGATTTGTCAAGAGGAGGCTTACACTGATAAACACTGGCGTCTTGCAGGGATCTGAGACAGCAGATGATCAAAGAATCACCGGACAGAAACTGTGAAGCTACCAAAGGGCAGGAACGATTCACTTAASCACTCTGAGCTGAAGCGGACTTGCCTGCATCAAGACCCCAATGAAACATGAGGAATCTAACTTGCCTGCACACAGAGCGATTGCCAAAGACATTAAAGGGGACAGGAACGCTAAGGATATCACGAGTCTTTCTTCCCTAATCCCAGCACTTTATCCCTCAGTTAAAAACAATGGTCTGTCTAAAGCCTTTCTATATCTGTGTATTTGATCATATCGCTTCAGTTCCTCCTAAAAATCTATGCTGTAAATCTGAGCGTTCCCACCTTYGGTTGCAGGGGGGTTCCACCGAAACAGGATTAGACCACAAGAACAGGCAGTCGGACTGTGAGCTCAGGCGAGCATAACTGACAGACAGATAACACCCTAAAATTGGGTGTGCACCTAATCAAGACTTAAGGGGAGTGCCTGAACTTTTTTTTTAAAAAAAAACTTCCAATGATTAATGCACAGAAGACTCAGTAAAAGGACCTACTGGCAAAAATCTAAACACCTCCCCCCCCCCCCAAAAAAAATGAAATATTCTCTGTAGCTACACTCCTGCCTCTGCTCATTCACTGTGTGTCTGTAGTTTAAATGTTTCTGGATAGCAAGACTTTGCTCCATGACTGTAAAGTGAACTTGTGATGGAAGGATCCCTCTGCAGAAAAATTGTTATTCAAATAGTATCTCCTTTAGCTTAAATTTGTTCCCCAGTCCTAGCTTTCAGTCCCCACACGTGCTTCCTTCTCATCACAGATGCTGAGCAAAGTACTGAGTATTTACAGAAGGAAGGTGGAAAGTTAGAACAATTTGAAGATTAAATCAAGGGGAAGATGTTTTGCTGGTGACTGTGAAAACCCAAATTAATTGGTGACCTGCTGTCTTCATTTTAGAGAAGAAAAAGCCACCTTCAGTATTTTCCCCTAGCTAGTAATATAACAAAATCCCTCTTTTTTTACCTCACAGAATAAAAATCAAAGGTTATTTATATTCATGACAATAAATAATACTTTCCTTGTACTAGGACTTTTCCTGCTACTGGTACTTACCTTCAGTAACCTGTATGCAGAGATGGGTCTTTTGATATATGTGACCATATATGTTTGAGTGTTTTGAAAGTTCACAAACATACTAATTAATAAGAAATATTCAGATTATTTGACTTATTTGTATAAATACTTCTTATGAACTTGTGTGTGAAATAGACGGGGCACAGTAAAACAAGCACAGGTTATCTGCATACACAAAAGCAGAATTTGCCTGGACAGTCGCTGCAGATGAGCACACGCAGAATCACAGATGGGTTGAGGTTGAAAGAGACCTCTGGAGATCGGCTAGTCCAACCTCCCTGCTCACGCAGGGTCACCTAGAGCACGTCGCACAGGCTCGCATCCAGCTGGGTTTTGAGCATCTCCAAGGAAGGAGACTCCACCACCTCTCTGAGCAACTGTGCCCGTGCTCTGTCACTCAGAGGAAAGGAGTTTTTCCTCACATTCAGACCCAACTTCCTACGTTTCAGTTTGTGCCCGTTGCCTCTCGTCCTGTAACTGGGCACCACCGAGAAGAGTCCGGCCCCATCCTCTTGACACCCTCCCTTCAGATACCTGTACACGTTGGTAAGATCCCCCCTAAGTCTGCGTAGGGTGGAGGTTTGTGTCTTGAGCTCCATTCAGAGCATATACAGAATGCCGAGATGCTTTGTAAGTTATTACCCGAGAAGTCTGACCCTGCAATGAATGACGCTACAAAAGAAAAGCTAAATTATCAAAACTTTTTTTCCCCAGTACTGTAAGTTCAATAGTGCGTTTCGCACATCTGATTAAGCAGCCAATCTGCCGCTAGGTAAGCAAAGAATTTGTGATCCTGTTCGTGCAATGCAGAACTCCAGCACACAAGAGGGCGAGCTGTGAATATTCTGTGGAGCCGATTTGATTAAATCAGTTATTTTTGTAATAGCATTTCTGTTTAAAAAAAAAAGTGCTTCCATTTACCCAGACCTAAGTTTAGCTTAAACAGAAATAGGAATACATGATCTGTATGAGGAAAAACCAAGTCATACCTCTGTGTGTGTGCATAAAATAAAAATATATAATAAACATAATTATGTTATTTATATAAATCATATATACACACACACAAAGATATAGGGCCTAACCAGCCGGTATCATTCTGAAGTGAAGTTTCTTTATGCTCAGCAGATGAAAAATCCTTTTGAAATATTCAATATTTAATAGCTACCACTCAGTCCTGGGTTTTTCATTTTAAATATGACAAAAGCAAATAACATTTTTTTATTTTCCAATATCCAGAACAGTAGTACTGCACTCAATATGGATAGTGATTAATAATAAGAAGTTTTTCCTCTCTTTTTCTATTCAGATCTTTTCTGTCTATGCTGTCATTTTTTTCAGTTTGAAAACCCTTGTGAGATTTGCTGTGTCCAATCTTGGCACAGTTTGTTCCTCACCCATGAACAGCATCCTTGGATGCTGTGGGTGTGAAGGATGGATTTCAGCATCTTGACCCATAGACTTCAAAGTACCATTCTGACATATTTATGTTTCTTCACGTTGTCTCTAAGGTTCAAGACTCAGCAATGAAACCTAGATTCCCGCTATTATAAGTGAGACCCAGGTTGGAACAGATCAGAAAGTGAGTACAATCCTAATTATTCTTATTAGCAAGAATTAAAGGAACGAGTCCAATGAAGAACAATGAAGATTATTCTCGTAATGGATTTCATGGAGGATGTAGGAGCTTCACTTGACATTCACAAAAGTGAAAGCTGAAAAGGAATAATATTCCTCCTTTTACATACCCAAGGGATAAGTACCAGAGAAGCAATGCTATTTAACCTAACAGACAATGTTAGTGAAAGGATATACCCAAACCAGCATGAAAAGATTAGATGGATTCTTTCCACCAGAGGCTTTTGAACAGCCTCAGGATCTTTTCCAGTTCTGTGTTTCTAGTTCAAGCCAGAGCTGCAAGCTCCCTGCACTGATCACACTTCCCTCTAAGAAGTTTTGCACTGACATGTTGGGCTACCCAGAGTGAGACCCTTGTTCAGGAAAAAAGAACTGCAGCTACTTTCTATTACTGCTACTTCAACCACACATATACTGGACTGAAAGAACGAGCTAGATGGCAACGCTGCGGAATAGGATCTACTGGCTGTTGAGAAATTACAAGATGAGCATGAGTCAACAGTACCACATGGGGGTGAAAGACAAATATAACCCCAGGTCTCAGCTGGTGTACAGCACTCAGTTTTGAGTGCTATCCCTTAAGAAAGAGTTGGATCAAATGCAGACTACCTACAGAAAACCAGTAAGAACGATCAGACATTTACAAAACAATTTCCAAAGAAAAACTGAAGAAACAGAGGTGGTTTGCCTGACAAAAAGACCGCAAAGTCTTCAAGTACTTTAAACAAAGTGTTAAAAAAATAAAAAAATAAAGAAATAGCTTATTTCTGTTCATGGCCCATACAAGAAGAAATGGACTTTACATTGCAGCAAGCAAGCAAGACTCAGGTTAAACATTATGAACAGCAAGGACAGCAGGGTAGTGGAACAAATTATTGGGGAGCAGGAACTCCAATAGCAGATACCTCTAAGAACAGCCCACACATGTTCGGAAGAACGAAGTGTAGCTAACTCTGTCTTGCAGGGAAGTATGGACCAAATGACCTTCCATACTTATGATTCAGTGGCCGATTACCACATGTTCTACCATAAGGCTGAGCCTCTGACTCATGCCAAATCCTGGGATAGGATAAACATAAATGACAACAGTAAAATTGACAGAGAGACCCAAAGAAACAGGAAAACAGTACTGATGGTCCCAAAGGCATGACAGCAAATAACTGAGGACTTTTATAGTCGTTACAGAAAAGCAGGAGAAGGGGATGTTTATGGGAAACTCCTCATTTGAAAATAATGGTTTGAAATGCAACAGGCAGACAACAGAGGCTAGCACACTATACGAAGCAAAAGTGGTGGCTGACTAAAGTGAGGCGATACAAAATAAGGCTGTGTGGGATCTGAGGTAAGGAGAAATACTTCCTATTCAAAGCATGAGACCAGAGCACCAAAAAAGGGATGAAATATCAAACCACTATCTTGCACAATGCCCTCTGCAGCATCACTCTGTATGGATGTGACACATGACATTTGTCAAGCCTACAGAAAAGTATATTCAAATGAGTGATTAACCAGATGGTGAGAATTTTACATGTGTGGATGGCTAAAGGTCTCATTTTTGAGATCTCATGTAGAAAGAAAGTGGAAGTTTAGACAACCCTACTTAAGATTAGAGAGACGCTTATTTCAAAGATGATGTCCAATTTGAATTTACATGATAAGCAAATAAGGCTGCTTTATCTGCTGTGACTGAGATACCACTGATCAAGGAGGACGGGCAGAAGATTATGAGGATCTCCGATTTAACTGTGTGATGCATAAATTCATGCCTAATTTCCATAGACAATGCGAGAAAGACAACGTGAGATTTTAAGTCTGGGCGGAAAACAGAACTAGGTAGCAACTGAACTACTGGTCTGACCACTAGGTTTGTGCTTATGCAAAATGAGGAACAGAGAAAGCAAGAACAAGACTGTTTTTTTGATTATCTACAGAAAAACAAAAGAGGGACAAAGATGACATGGTGAAGCAGCACGCAGGAACGTGAGAAAAGAACTGGGGGCAGTCGCAGATGCCACGGGAAAACACAAGTCAAAGAGCATGACTGCTAGTGGCAAAAGCAAGATGGTTGAACCAATTTCTTCTAACCAGTGGAGACTCTTGGTCCTCTAATTGGAGAGTAAATATATATTTATTTTGGCTTTGCACCCCATTGTATATTATAGACTGAGAAATRTAAGTAGATTTAAGCAAAGCAAATACCATAACAATTTCCAAGATGATGAAAGTTCTGGTTTTGACTTGAACATCACTACAGTTGAGCCATGAATTACAATTTTCTTATCTCAAATGATTTATCAGGAAAATCATCTGTCTCAGAAGAGAATGGATAACTGAGCCATATACCAAATTTAGCAGCATGTTACTTGTTAATCTCCAATGTTCACCATATAAACACTTGTCTTCCAGTAGACTGTCTTCACCTGCAATTTTATAAAAGGCTAAGGCACCACATGAACCTCAAGAAACAAAATAAGGTGCATACCAATAAACTTGAAGACACATTGCATCTTTCTGGAGGGCAGGAAACAAGCCAGTCATATCATCATTTATATATTCCTAGACAATTAAAGCTAAATCTTTTGTTCAGATCACAGAACTCAGCTGTGTCAATGGAATTGCTCTGATTGAACTAATTTAATTTCAATTACTCAAACCTGTTCTTGAACAGTTTTGTATGATATTCAAGAGACTGAAGACTTCCTCTGTAAATGAAAGTGCCTGTGTGTGTGTGTGTGGGGGGGGGGGGAACGACAACAAACTAACTGGCTGTTACACAGGAAACAACAAACGTGTACTAAAATTCTGTATACTGCTCTAGAGAAATGTATCTTTTTGTAAAGGCCTCCATTTAGCAGAGTGGTATATGAAGCACTTCCTGCATTAGAATCCTCCTTCCACGAGAAGGTAAGTAGTGGCCCTCAGTCTGCAGTCAACTAAGTTAAAACTGATTTTTATCAAAGTCCTGTTTCATCCCCAAAGCTACTTTTGTGTTAGTGGACAAAATGTGTGTGAACTATAGCTTTATAGGACACAGAGTGCACAGGCTATTTGTAGAACTCCCACTTTTGCTACCGAGGAATTCCATAACCACCCAGGAAGGAAAACAACAGGATGTGGACTCAACAGGATTAGGATTCTCAAGTATTTCCAGAACTGTTATCTTTTAACTAACTGGCAGGCCAGATCTCATGTCCAATGTCTACCAGTAGCTGCTGTATAAACTAACAGATTGTTCTTTATCCTCACTGTAGAAGTTGAAATGTAAGTGGCATATAAAACAAAACCAAAATGCTCACGAAGCCAATAGTAATAATCCCATTAACAGTAGTAGAAGACAGGTTACCACATCCAGTACACGTTCATCCTCCTATTTAGCACCAGTTCATTATTCCAATACATCATTTCCACCTTAAAGGCATTAATGGTGCAGATACACAAGAACCTTGCTTTACAAGATTCTAAAAAATCCCTTCTACTTTATCTTTACAAGTAACTTGTTTTTGATAATAACTTCTAGGTTACAGAATTTACTTCTTTCCCACTTTATTCTGTCTTTGAATAAAGAAAGTATCTGCACATTCCAGCACAAGTCAAAACTTCAATTTGTTAAATTAGTTTCTCATTTTCATTCTGTATGTCTTAGAAGTAGCCACATTCATTTTTATAACTGGGCATAAAAATGATAGAAGAGACACAGTACACTCGAAGATTAGACTGCATGTTTAAAAAGCACCAAGTATTTTGGGATGGGTAGCAGGGCTAATTTAACAGTCAGTTAGGATTAAGTTCTAATCTATCTTTGTTTCCCACAGGATGTACATATAACTTACTCCACCTCAACTTACCCATCTACAAAATGGATGCAAATCCTACTCCTAGTTTGTACATCTCACGAATATTTTTCATGGTTAACACCTTTATTGGCTGGATCTGTCTCTGGCTCAACAAGTTCTTGGAGCATTAGAAATATTACAAACCCCTTTTTCAGAGAGCTGGCTAAAACAGAAGTTTCTTATCCTCTGGTCACCTCTGACTCACCTTAAAGTTTAACAGTGGAATAATTTATTTATGTAACTGGGCATAAAAGTGGTGAACAACATACAAAGCCTTTGCATTAGACAAAAAAAAAGAAAGWAAGAAAAGCAGAGAAACTAAGTGACTTAAAACATATTATTTGTTAACCTGCTTTGGACACTGAAGAGTTAATTGTTGAGGAAAAGAAAACCTCAGATGAGTTGATTGCTTCTTACACTAGCTGAAATTGTACTTTTCTTTTTAAAACTATTTTTGTTTATAGGTTTTAAAAAAGGATTACTTTAAAAAATAAGCAGTTCCCTCCCTGGTCTCCATATTGGAAAAAAGGCCAGAAGATGGCATGGAAAAAGGATTAAGCTATCATTTTCAGGCTTGGATTTTTTATTGTAAAGAAAAAAAAAAAGACACCCTCCCCTCCCCTCCCACCAACTTGGGGCAAAATACATTTTGCAGAGAATCTGATTTTTGAACATGCCATTAAAAATGCATTAAAATGTCACCCTCCTTCTCATATTCCATTCAGGCCCTTGCCTGTGTTACCAGGGCCAAGTCAACATACCTTCCATCTCCATGGAGGCTGTTCCCCGTTTGAGCAGAGCACACACATAGCAGAACCAACATCAAAGCTAGTAGCCAGGTTGTTTCAACTAATCGTCACTCATCATTTTGTTAGGATGAACTGATAAACATCTGTGACAAATAAAATATTCAAGATATCTTCCACAAAAAGGTCACTTTATTAGGGCTGAGCCCCAGTGCATACATATATATGTCAGACATCTGAAAGCTACAGACGAGCTAAATGACTTACCACCATTCTGTCTGCAGTTGGGAAGTGTTCGGAGGAGCACAGGGAGTCTTCTTGCTCTATAGCACAGCTCAGTTCTAGAGTTTTACTGTAGGATCGATATTCTGCTTGAATTTAAGTCTGTAAGAACTGTACTACAGCAATCAACCGGGGAAGCAAGTCAGGAATGTTTACAGACTATTTTCACGAAATAAGTAACAATCTTGTGATAATCTGGTATACAGGAACTCTTGACTCCTATTTAYCTCTCTCCTGAATCAAGCCGCCAAAGCCTTTACTCAAGAATGCCAAACAAAATAAAGGAGGTAAATTCTTAAGAAACAGGTGGAGATGACGAAATAAAGTGACAGACAAGTGAAAGGCTGAGAAGAGCAAGACCTTGCAATTCCTTGAAGAGTATGAGGAAGACAATGAAATGGGGAAGGTTTCCGTGTGTGTGTGTGCGTGTGCGTAATTATTTCTACTGCACAGATGAAATTTTATGATGTTAATGCAGATGCAGGGGCTAGACAGTCAAATAGATCTGCTCTGCCCATAAAATTCAGAGTTCCTCAATTCTAAAGCCATCTTTAATGCTAGCCTGTTGTATAACTTTTGGCAATTCACTTTAAGCAGAAATTGCACTTATCTTTACTGTGCTGGAAAAGTGAGTGTTGATGATGCATGATATGTTAATGAGAGAAAATAAGAAAATATTTTTATATTCGCTTTCAAAAGCACCCCCCCCCCAAATATTTTTTCTCATTTGAACTAAAAATGTGTATTAAAGAAGCCTGGGTCTAGCAGACTATTTCCTCCCTCCCCCCCCCACTTTTTTTCCAAGATCTCCTTACCCCCAAATTCTATTTGGAACAGATCTGAAGTCTTTCACTCAACACAATCGGACAAAAAAAATTAATACTTCAAAAGTCTGACCTACATTTTAAGGAAGTGACAAATAGAAAGTATCATCATGAAAAAAAAGGTGAAAACTCCTATACATTACAATACAGAAATAAATGTACTACTGAAATAAAACATCATGTATTCAAAGTGCCATAATGGTGTTTATATTTAAGGTTCTTTATTTCTTGCCTGAATTTATTTGCCAAATTTGACTAATTATCAAAAAAATTCAGTCCACCTGAATCTCAGCCCTTTTGTTATTATTTATAGAAAACACAAAACAAAACACATCTTGCCATCTCCAATTCCAAAATTTCAGTGCAGCCCAACACTCCAGGAAACCCTGCGAAGCTTTGATGTCAGTTTYGAACTTAGCAGAAATAGCTCCATTCGCTCAGACGGGTTTGAAGCTGGCAAGTGGAACGAGATATTACACTTCTGCTGCTCCCATCTTTATCACTTACACTACAACCAATAGAGCATTGGACATGACAGATTTTTTAAGTACTGGCAGAAGTTACTACAGCAGCTGCACTGGTAATTACGCTGGTAACTGTGTCCTATGAATCACATTCCTCTTGAAGTCCCCTGCCCAAGAACTGTCCTCACTTTCATCTTCACTACTTAAACTGTCAGACTTGAAAGCACTCACATCTACCACAGCAAGTTTAGTACAATACACCCTTTCTACAGTAGGTGCTTCTTATTTTGAGGATAAGAAAGATATACACTCTGTTCCTTTGAGGTACTTTCACCAAATCAAAACCTAACCATTGCGTAAGATATAAAACGTACAAGTACATTTCTTCCCCCACCCCGGATAGAGTAGAACCAGTCAAATATTGCTAAGAGGTTTTTTTGAAGTCCTAGTTAAACCATAAGACTCCTTTAGCTTCAGCTACATTCACAGGCCTGGAAGATCAACAGCAGTCAGAATAGCCAAATACTCAGTTAYGAAATACGCAATATATATACAAAAATCTGAAATTGTTGCTCTTCACTAACCACATATATATTTTTCATTGGTTAAACTCTGTAGGGGAATCTTTATGATAATAATATAAAGTATCACAGCCATAGAAAAAGCACTTATCTGTGATGACATCAGCCTATCTTCATAATAATGAAATGATTAATGCTTCAGAAAAGAAATACAAAGAAATTTGCCAATTCATATGGAAAATGACTTGGTTACCTAGAGAACATCAAAGGATAAACCTAATGAAGATTCTTACATATTCTTTTCACAAAAAGGGACAATATACAATGCATCTGTTTAAAAAAAAAAATCCAAATTCTGTCCTAAATCGAAATCTTGTCCACCACAAGTACAACAAACAGTTYTGGCAGGAAACAGAAAACATATTTGACAACAGAAAATTAGGAAAAAATGGTGTAGTGAAAAGACTGCAGAAAACTTTTTTTTAAAAAAAAAAGGTGTACAAGTTGTGGAAGGTTTACAAATAGATATTGACCAGTTTATTCTTACAGACCAGCGAAAGCATGTGCAACTTCATTTCTTCCCTTCTTTTGTTAAACATT
This sequence comes from Casuarius casuarius, assembly GCA_003342895.1. NCBI lineage: Eukaryota > Metazoa > Chordata > Aves > Casuariiformes > Casuariidae > Casuarius > Casuarius casuarius. The sequence goes on from PTFA01000231.1 coordinate 1,328,569, forward strand.
ATGAACTTTTAGGCTTCACTAGCCTGCCTGATATTGTGCGGATGAAAAGGGAGATAGCACCCTACACTAAACTCTGGAGAAAAGGGCAGTTTTGACATCTACCGGAAATAGTATAATTGTATGCTAAAGACAATTAATGGGAGGAGCACTGTTAGACTGAGAAACCAGTACCTGAGATGACACCGTTGCTTTATTTCCTCCTGATACACGTCTTCAATGTGGAACTGATGAAGTACACATTCTTCTCCTAAAACACGAARTACTACTAATAGGCACTATGGATATGACATGAAATAAAGCAGTGATGGCAAACCCCTGGCACCACAGCCAAACACAGCCCTGATAGCTTTGAGTTGGCAGTGGTGACAATACTTCCACAAAAAAGCTTAGGCACCCAAGGTAGAAAGCTGTGCTACTGCTGGAACAGGGAAAAAAAAAAAAAAAAAACAAAAAACCCCCTCCCAAGTAGTACTGCTAGCTCACGTAGTCCAGAGAATAACCTATGTGTACAGAAATGTAGGAAATTGTAATGAGAAACAGAGGAAGACTAGTCATTGTTATTGTAATGCTACATTCACTTAAAAATGTTTTTCATTAACATGCTGCCTTCTATACAGAATCCTGAAAAATGTTTTTTAACCATATTTACTTAAATTTCACTGAAGAGTGCTTTTACATAGTATCCCCACATTACAGAGAGGGAAAAATGAGATGCAGAGACCATGTTTTTTCCAAGAAAGCCTGAAGCATAACAAAAGGAAACTTGAAACAGTCATGCTATTCTTCAGTAGTGGACTTAAAATAAATAAAAAACCAGAATCTTGTCTCTTTTTTTTTTTTTTTGACTGGATGGATCCCTCTTTCACTGTACTTTTTTTGCCAGCATTTCCCTCTGGAATGCCAGGGAGATGACAATCAAAATAGTGCAGAGAATCTTATTTCCTCCTTATATATGATCTTGCAAGTTTAAGAGTATTTCTGCAGAACAGACTACAGCATATTAGTTCATTCCATATACAAATTAATTCCTTCTTCACCTAGTTTGTTAAAGTAGTTCCCTCCCATTCTATATATTGCTTTAAATAACCTTTCTGCATTCCTTATCTGAGCTTCCCAGTTGTATATTAGTCTCTTATTTGAAACATAACGAGAAAATAGAGCATTATGACACAACTATGCTGTATTTGCAAGCAATTAATGCAGAAACCAATGGGAATCATTCATATGCCACAGCAATTATATACCAGTCCCAGAAGTCAGCACTAGAAATCGTATTGTTTTGAACTTGTCTAACTCCCTCGACTGATTACATCAAAAACTCTGARCAAATAACAGCAGACAAGAACATCCCTGGATCTAAATCTGACCCTCCTGCTTGTACCTTGCTAACCGCTATTGACCCGGCATAGACTTAAACAAGTGAACTAGASACAAAAGGCACAGTACAAACATTTGAGCCTCTTAGAGTGGTGCTAAGCTCCAGTGCTTATTTGCCCAAAGACTTCAGCTTTTTATTTTCCTTTTTTTCTTTATTCTGTCTCTGGCACTGCCATACTGATTTTAAGGGTCTCAGAGTGTAAATTTGTGTTGTCAGAAAACTTAGTTATAGTTTCCCCATACACATTTTTGTTCCGTTTCGCCAGCATTCCTCAATACCGATGATCAATATCATTGTAAATTCCCCTTAATGACCAATTATCCAGCTACACTGGGGGATAAGGGCAAGGAAGAACAGCAATTTAAGAGCAGAGTTTTCTCTTTCCAGTTACCGTATCTACATACACAAGAAATGACTGAAGAAGATGCTACACAAAAAATGAAGGAATGCATTGTTTAGATGCAGTAGGGACAAATAATACTCCTTTGTAGATCAGCTGATATCTTATAAACCACAAAAGCCAGTCAGGAGCTCATTTCAGCAAATGTTCAACTACCCAGTAACTTTCTGACATGAGAAATTCTACTGCCTTCTACAGTATGAACCATATACTTAGGGTCCAGCTGACCTTCATATAAAACTTGATGTAAGACTGCAGTATTTCATGTTTAAAAAACAAGCACCACCAGAAAGCATGCACAGAACTATGTAGCAAAATACTAATTCTGGATGAAGTGACCTGAAATCACCTAATTGATCAAACCAGCAGCAACACTAAATAGCTCTTAATGATAGATCRGAACATATCTAAAAGATAAGCATATAGAAGCACTATGAAAACCTAATTCAGTTCCGCCAATAACTGAAGAGCTTCAATATCTTTTAGAWTAAGTATTTTTAATTTTTTAAATTTTGGCCCAGGATGCTGAAGTATGATGGCCAGCTTCTACATGCAAACCTGCATTTACAATTCAACATCCACATAATTATTTAGATTATTTTGAATAATGAGGAAATTGGATAACTATGGGAACTATGTACAAAAACAAACATTAACTGTAGTGAATCTTACACTCGCAGTATTAACTTCTTTGTACTCAAGGTTTGAAAAGCCCGAACACACCAATAAGAATGGAGAATATTTTCATCTTCCAATGGGAGACTAACCAGGGAAAACTAAAAAGTAGTTTCCCACCACTATAAGCAGGACTTTTGCTGCTCAGCTGTTAAGACTCTGACAAGACAGAATTCCATATATTTTGCTAGTACAGAGTGTTTCCCATTAACGATGTCTATAACAGATAGAGCTGACAGCTTTATTCATGAAAATGCATAATAAAAAAATACCTCAACTAAGGCTTAGTTTTGCTTCATCAAGATGCAACAGTTTCTTCTCCTATTAAAGGGAAAAAAACGGAATCCTTAATTTAAATTGCATAATCATATCAATCTTTTAAACTTTTTTTAAATCTTTTTCTTTTATCCTACATCTAATAACTAATTCACTGACCAGAGATTTTAAAAATTGGTTTTTTTTATTTTATGAAAGCTGTACCCGCAAAAATGTTATTTAAAATGTATTTACCACTGTGATAGGTTGCTTAGATATTTAGCCTTTGGAACATTTCCTTTCATTTCAGTTCTCCCAACAGTTTTCAAGACTTCTAAAATTCCTGTAGTAAGAGTAGTGTGTGCAAGCATGGGGCAGAGGGGAAGTCAATACCTTCAAACTTTTTTTTTTTTTTTTGAATAATTTCACTCAGTATTTTGGAGGAGAACAATTTACAACTTTATACAACTTTATATATTCAAATACAACTTGAACTTACAACTTGTTCTCACTTGAGAGGAAACGAAGAAGCAAGCAGTTCTGCATTCTCAGAAACTTTTTTTTTTTTAATGATGCCGGTTTAGTTAATTCTTACAGATACTTGGTGTCCATGATAAAAGCTCTTTTCCAAAGGTCTTCGCCTGTGCCACTAAAACCTCCAGACCAAACCTTCCTTTGTAAAGCCTCAGCCCAAGGGCCACTTGTGTTCATGCCTGAAAAGAAGAATTTAAAATAGAGCAAAAGTAAAATTCATGTTAATCCAGAAGTCCTAAACACTTTGCAAACTTTACGTTTTAAACCAATTGCCCTAACTTTAGTTCTGGTGAAGCCAGTGCCACAGAACAATAAGCAAAATGACTTGTCCAAGGGCAGAACATGCCACAGACAAAGCAGAAATCCAAGGCCTCTAACAGCTAAATTATAAGAGGCCCTAAATCAGCACAAAAATATTAGCCTGTTGCAAAATACCCGTGATACCAACTACAAGTTACATTTGTTTTTACCTTAAGCTGGATCCAGCTCGACCTTTCTCCCAACTCACACGCACTCCCGCAGAATTTGCGCTTAGTTTTCCACCGCGTTACAGTTTATCCACAAACAATGCAGGTGAAACAGAACAAGACAAGGAAACCCCCACCCAACACTGGGAAACTTTTCGGCGAGCCAGACGGTTTCCCAGCAGTTCTCGTCTTTTTGSTAGTGCTGGACACCAAGCGCCTCCAACAACTCCTACGGATTTTTGTGGCCCTCGGTCTTCGTCGGCCACCTGAGGCAGAGGCCAACGAGCCCACGGGAACCGTCGACCCCGCACGCGGGGACGAGCTGGAACCGCACTAAACGCGTTTTACCTGCCTCCTGCCAAGCGCGGTGCGAGCGGTCCCCTAGGCCCGACGAGCCCAGCGGCCGCGGGGCTTCRCCGCCACGGGGACGCCGGCGGCTCCGGGCCTCGACGCGGGCGGCGAGTCCTGCCGGGGCRCGTTTGGCACCTCATCTCGGAGAGCTGCCTGGGAGAAAGGAGACGGGAGAACAACCTCGCATTGGCATCGCAGGCCCTTCCCCGCCGCCGAACCGGGCCTCGGGACGGGCCAGGAGCGGCGGCCAGGCCGGGGGCGACGCTGGGGGCAGCCGCAGGCGCCTCCGCGGGGAGGGAACCGCCGCGCCCGGGGCCTCTCCGCGGGGGTGAGGGCTCGGTTCCCCTCCGCGGCCCGGGCCTCCCCTCACGGCCGCCCCCGCGGCTCGCGCGGCCGAAAATAAAGCGACGAGGGCGGGTGCG
>PTFA01000231.1:1336273-1393618 GCA_003342895.1 Casuarius casuarius
TACCAATCCTACTGCTGGAGCCTTGTCAGCACTTATTTACGCGCCCCACTTTAAACACAGACCCCAGGTGTAAAGACCTGGTCCGAAGCCTGTCAGTATAAGCAGATTTTCTTTTTCCCTACTTAGCTTTTGTTCAGTTTTTGCTCTGTTTTGACTCACTGCAGGGCAGAGGCGAGAGTGCATTGATTCGGGTGGTGTTTCACTATTCCTTTGTAATTCACAGCGATTTCGGATTAAGAAATCTAGGCCAAAGCAGTTGGTCATGAAATAATGCTTATCTGACCTGTCATTTTTTACCTGTTAGTCTTTAATTCTGTCCGTGAGTTACATGTATGAGTCCTCTCAGGTAGCAAATGTAATCGTACACGTTTTACAGCTAAATACTCCTGGTTTCATACAAAGGGGGGAATGTCAATTGGGAATGCTGTTCTGTTTAGAATCGGTTTTGTAAAACTGTCGATTATACAAGCATACATATGCTGTTTTGTCATGGAGAATTAAGTGTACAGTTTGGACACTGTCTAAAATACATATTAAAATAAAGTCTATTTAAATCCAGCTAGTGCTTTTGGTAAAATGTCTGAAACTAAGTTTTAGAAATGATTCTGATACTAGTGTTTAATTTATTCATGGATTTTAATAAGTATTTCAACATGAACAGAATAGGTCTATAAATTGTCTTTATTAGTCTGTACTTTGATAGATATGTAGTATTTGTCATATGTCCTGTGGGGATCGTTATTTCCATGTTTCAAAGTTAGTATAAATACATTCTGGGGAAAAAACCCCTCTGCTTGCACAAATAGAAGTAAATTAATTTGTCTTAGGCACATATCAGGCAGAGGCTCCAAGTTTTGCAGAGCATCTTACATTTAATGTATACTGTTATCAGTTTGCAGTATCAAAACTTTTTGTAAATCAAAGTTAGGTAAGAGAATGTCGATAAGGTGTTTTACTTCTTTCTGAACTTACATTAATATTTTATAATTTGAGATAGATAATACAGTACTTGTGTGGAATACTGCTTAATGCTATGTAACTTAACTGGCTACTTTGAGGTGTTAAGTCATATAATCCTGTAGGGTCAATATACATATCAGTTAACAAAACTGTATAATAAAGGCGTCTGAAAGTGGATAGTATAGGAGCTATTTCTTTCTCAGCCTCTTTTTTTTTTTAATTCTCCCTTTGTTTTTATGTGAATTCGGTGTTGGTGAAAAGTGTGGGGTTTTGGTGCCTGAAATTTGTTTTTCTGTGCATTGGACAGTCAGAGTTGAGCCTGTGCATCTGCTTCCTGCCTTGCCCAGATATTTCATCTCTTCTTTTTATCCCATTACCTTTAATGATCCCTTAAGGTAGTGCATTTACCGTAGCGTTCATCACTTTGCTTATCTTATTATAATGTTAGTTTTCTGTTAAAAATAACTGCCTGCCAGGAATTGGTCAGGTACAATCATTTTACGTAAGTTTCCTCCAGACTCATCAGATAGTAGTAATAAAACTACTCATCTCCACAGAGAAGATGCTCACCTGGGCAGATTTGTGGGCTTTTCTTTTTTTTATTTGTATAGCAGAAAGCACAACTCATTAGTAAAGTACAAAGAATATAAAACAAATTCACTACTAATGCTCTTCTCAGCTGTGCGACATATGGGTAGGTTTTTGAAATTGTGCACAAAACCTCTTCTTCTGTGGTTTAGAGCTGCCATGCCAGTTCATTTAGCCTGAGGATTTAATGCTGCTTCTAAAAGAAGTTTTATCAGCTCTAAATTGTGACAGTGATAACATACCGACAGTAACATTGGGTATTTCTTACACTTCTTTAACTCTCTGCTACATTTTAAAACTCATTTGACAGTCTGATGTCTCTGGTTTTCTGTAGGTTTTAACACTAATGGGAAATACAGTGCAAGCTTCTATACATAGTGTTGTTTTAGGTGAAAAACATAAATAAAAGGACTCTTTTCCCCAAGCTGGTTCCTTATTGTGATGTGTGCAATAATAGTGGAGAGTTTAAATTGATACACATCTTTTTAGAGGCTTGCGTTTAAAAAAATATTTTGGTATTGTAACGGGGTACAGGCATACATTTTCACTTTCCCCAGGCTGAACAACCTCAAAATAGAAGGGGAATGTACTCTAGGCTTGAAACAAACGGAGCAAGCAACGTTGTGTGGTAGTGTCTAGGGTGGCATGAGATCAGCACATCCAGACTCTATTCAGCATGCTCAGATTAAGTGATTCAAGCCTGCAAAAATTCATGATAATCACTTATGTAGCTGATGGAAGGGCACAATTGTAGCAAAGAAATAGCTGATTTTTTTGCAAAATTCCCAAGCTTGCGTATTAGCAGTCTTTGTATTTCTGAATTTCCAGTTGCAAACCTTTACAGTGAGTATCCTGTCACAACATGCATGTTTATCTTGGAACAACTGCTGCACACAAAAAGCAGGCCTGGAGAAAGTATGTGATGTCTGAGCTGTCCTCACTGAAAATCAGCCTAGTTTCTCCTCTGAGTACTGGGCTGATCAGTGCAGTATTTGGCAAAGCCTCCTCCTTTTTTCTTAAGCTGGATCAGGTCCTAAGCATATGAAAGGAACTGTGCACACAGAATTGAAGAGTACCAATACATGGAGCTGAAACTGGTTGCCTGATTTTTCCATTTCTCTGTGATGTTGCTAGAAAGTAGCAACAGTAGATATACATATATAGGAAACCTTCAGCTCCTGGAAATTCCCTTTTGACAAGTGGTAGCTAACATGCAGTCAGTTACACAACCTTTTGGGTGATTCAGGTGTGTGTCCAAAACAAGAAAATACTGTTCTGAAAAATGATACCGGCTTGATAAAAATGTATTAAGAAGAGATAGCTGGAGTTTAGATGACACCATTGTGTTGTCGTCCATCAGGAATTGCATCTCCTGAAGAAACAAGAGATCTTGTCCTGCCCACCAAGTGAAGCAAGTTATTGAAACACAGAAAAAAAGTACTTGTTAATACAAAACTTCTGGGGCCTTGGCTTGACCTAACTATTATAATCTGTCCTTGCAGAAGGATTTGTGCATTATGTATCAATGGAAGAATATACCTTTCTGTTTTTCTGTTCTGTACACCAAAAATCTGTGAGTGTTTTAAGGTAACATTAATCACATGCAGAAATTTAGGACTTATACTTTATCTTTCACTGCATTTGAAAAGAGCATATTATCTACATCCGTGATGGATCTTTAAATGTGAATTGAATTGGTGGCAAAAATGCCAGTGGTTGTTTTCTTAAATATTTGCAGTCCAGAAGGTTGATGTTGACTGGTTCTTTCTATTTCACTCTATCTGTGGATTACTCTTTCACACACCCCCCAGGCCCCCCCGTACAGGTATAGGTAAGTTGCAGAAGCCTGAGAAGTAAGAATTGGACCTGTGAAGTATGAGTGGATGCTATGTCTTGAATGCTTTTGAATTAATTGCGAGTAAGGTTTTGGTTATGGGTATTGCCCAGAAGAGAGCAGTTCTGGTTTGCCAGCTCCGCAGGAGTGAGATGCCTCTGCGATTCCACAGCAGTGTCCTGGGAGGAAGAGTAGCAGAGGGTGGCGGTGAAGGTGATCCTCTTCTTGCTGCTCGCTGCACTAGGCTTTCCGTTCACAAAGCGTGTGATGGCTTTCAGCAGTCTTGATTGACAGACAGCTCAGCTGGATGAACCTAACTCTGTGTCTGTAACTAGGGACAGGTCTCAAATGGGAATAGAGAGCATTTATGTTTCTGTTGTGCTTTAGTATGATGGAGACTTCTCAGCTGTTTCTGTGACACTAGTGGACTTGTTCTGCATTTAATTTTTTCCTGTCTTCTTTCTTGCTCTGCTGTCCCTCAGACAAAATAGCTAGTAACTAGTAAATAATAATAAAAAAAGTAAATAAATAGTAAATTAGTATGTACGTTTGACCAAGTTGCTCATATCAGTCTTGAAGCTCTTCCATATGTAAGTATGACCTTTGAAATCTTAAAAAAAAAAAAAAAAAAAAAAAAAGGCAAAAAAGCCAACACCTTAGTGGCTTGCCTTGGTGCCACTCTGTAAGAGTTGGGCTCTCTGTTGGAGTACTAATTTGTCCATCGACTTGGCCTTTCCCTTCCAAAGGGCACTTTCCCTTCCAAAGCATAAGAAAGCTTGGAGAAGCTTGTCTTTTCCAAGTATGATTTGTCAATGCATTCTATAGCAGCTGATATCTTCAGAGACTGTTTTCAATATTAAATATGCAGCTCGTGAAATTAGCATTAATTTAAATGCAATGTTTCGTATATATGTGTGTATGTGTATATATTTATATCTTTACAGCAGTCCTTTGTTGCTGAGGGCAATTCAGAGGATATGCAACTGAGCAAACTAAACAGTTCAGCCAAATACTTAACATTTCTAACTGAAGAAATTTCAARTTCAAGGTGGAATGCAAATATATATTTTAGTTCTGTTGTATTTAATAATAGCTGGCAATGCATGAAAAACACTCTGAATGTGGTATCAGACAGACGCTATTTCTCAAATAGAGAAACTGAGGCAGAGGTAAAGCGACTCGTGCATACTATCTGTAGAAAAAGAAGAAAGCAACATTGGTGTGAATWTTAAAAGTACTTAATGCAAAGATCAAACAATTTAATCACTTAAGTATTTGAAACATTTCAGGTGAAATATTTTGAGTTTTTACATGTTATGCTCTTAACACTAGAAACCAAAACAAAAACTAGCRATACACTTTTGAATGAAACAGCTTTCTGTGTCTCTAATGTGTGTTCTCGATTTATTAATTAGTATGTTGCCTATGCATATAGCTATACTGACATTTCTAAATGTGCGAAAGTATATTTATGTGACTCATAGGGTTTCTTGGTTTGGGTGTTTTTGTGAAAGGCATCCTAACAGTAGATTTTTTTCTGGAAGCTTCTTGCACTGGAGATGCTTCACAATTAGATASGAGCTTAAGGTGCAGTCAGACTTGTCAAAACTCTTTGCCCCTCCATGGTTTATCTATTTCACTTGGAACTGTAGGTTTCTCATAGGTGCATAGTAAAGGGAAGTAAATTTTTTGGAGCCATATATATATATATGTATATATATTGCTTTCAAAGTTTGTAGCAATGCTATGCAAAATGTTAGAGGGTAGAAAAAGTAAATTTATTGACGTAGAGCCAGATTTTTCTAGGCTATGAAAGCAGCATTTGGCTGTGAACACAGGGTAGCTTCAATAATAATAAACCATTTTCCCTTCTCTCTTCCCCTGCTTCTTTCCTTTTGCCAGGGTAAAGGTGATGCAGGGTCCCCARTACATGCAGTGTAGTTAAAAGAAGCAGCTAACTGTGTTCATCTTTGTGGGAGTTAACATAAACAGCCCAGCTTTCAGGTTGTGGATTCCTAGCACGGTGTTATCTTCAGCTTGGTAGCAGTTTAAAAGGTGGCTTTAACTGCTGTTGTATAGCACCGCATTGAACTGAGACACAGTGATTTGCCTGAATTGCTCAAGTCAAGACTATGACAGATGTCCACAGAGATGCCATGTTGTCACTGAATCATTCTTGATCCCTTGGCAAATGTTTTCATGCTRTTCTGTGGCTGCACCTTCTTCCCAAGTGAATCCTATTGTTAGCCTCCTTCCCTGGCCRACTTCATGAGTACAATACCCTGTTGATGGGAGGATGCTGCTTCTGGTTTTAGGAGCTGGCTCCCAGCCCCTCGCTTCCCCCTAGGCACTCTGCAAGCAGAACAGAATGCTGCAGTGATTAAAGTCTGAACACTGTATATAACTAACATCTAGAAAATATGCTGATTTTCTTCATCATGTGATTGTTAGATCAACTGTATTAAATAAACATTTTGCTAGAATATAGTTTACAAAGGCAGAGTAAACCTGTACGAGGACCGTGGCATTAGCTGTTTGAAGACGGTGGTATCTGTGCAGATCCATGTATATTTGTGCTTTTAGTGAAAAATACCAGAAGCGTGAAAACTGTTACCAGCATGATAACTGGAGGTTCAGTGTTGAGCTTTTAAAATCCTCCACTAAAATTTTGAGGTAAATATTGGTGGGACTTCCCAAGGAAGAGATGTGTAASAGGAATTTGAATATGAAAGTTTGGTGGGGTTGCATCATTTGGAGAAACCRTAGACGAGTTTCTAAGCCTACTAGTAGTTTCATATGACCTTGTTGCAGATTTGGAGTTCTAGCTCAGTTGAATGGATGTAAAATAACTAGAAATTGAACCTGTTGCCACTGAACCAGACTACACCAGAAAGTATTATGTTCAGCAATTGTTAATCGCCTGATATCAACAGGGCCAGTTCCAGAGTGCTGTTGAAAGGGACATCTTTGTTAGGATTTGGGGAGTGTGYGTGGGGGAAATTCTGTAAACTTAAAACTGAACTGCTTTGAAATGGTGACAGGCCCCTGGCCTTCAGCTGTGGTGAGACTCTGCATTTGCACTTGGTATCCATCATGGTGGTAATGGAGTGCTACTCAAAATTACAAGGTATATGCATTAATTCCATCCAGTCTCTTTCCAGCTGTCAGTCACTGCCTCTGCTAATACAGTTCTCAAGTACTCTGGCTGTTAGATATCTTGTCCTTATCTCAAGGGAAGTGGTTTGTGCTATGCAGCCGTTTCTTGAGCAGTACTTCTCCCTGCCCCGGGATTTGTAGAGTTCTCTGCACAACGCAATAATGACCAGAGCTGGTGCAAGGTAAATAATAGTTGGTTAACTAATAGTTTAAGACATTTACTGTAGGTGATGGGGGGAAAAAAACAAAAAAAGCAGATTTTTATCTCAGACACTTGTAATAACACTTGAAGGAACATACCAAAATCCAAAATCAAACGTTGGTTTGATAAGAAAACAAATCATTGCTGCTGTCACATGGAGTGGGTGCATGTGAGCTTTATTCTGGCTCTCTTTTCACATGCGTACGTTGTGGGGACAGGARGATATCATCAGTATAGGAATTTTCCCTCATCTCTTAAATTTAAGGTAGAAAAAAATTGTKGTGGTTAGCCGCTCATCGCAGAGCATCCCCACGGAGCGATTGGGAGCGCAGCTGAGGATTGCCCCTGGAAGGGGAATCCCGGGTGGCACAGCGCCAGCACTGTCCTGCCCTGCCACCTGTTTCCTCCCCCCTTCCTCTGCGTGTGGGCGCTGCGCCAGAGGTAGGAGGGGGCACCGCCAGGACGCGCGTGCTCTGGCAAGCCTGGGAGGCACAACAGCTCTTAAGGTGTGTCTCCGTTGACATACAACAGCCCAGTAGCTGCTCTAATTTGGGCTAGAGATTATTTTGCATTCCTCTGTCTCTTGCCATTTTCCACCATGAGCTGAACTTTGCCTAGCCTGGCTCTGCTGTGCCTCTGAATCACAGGGTGCCCTAACATGGCCGAAGAGCTGTCTTAAATGCAGGTGGAAAGTGATACCTGGTGCTATCTCTATTCAAAAAAATCAGCTCTTCAGGCATCCACTGGTTACATTTTGGTGACCATCTTAGAGCAGAAATTGCATCATGTCTTTGAGCCTTCAAAGGAGCTTCAGTTTTAGCACAAGGTATTAAATAGGCTGTCTGTTCAAGCATTTTTGGCCTAGTCACATTCCAGATAATATTGGAAACGAAAATTCATGAAATGTTACCTCCCTCCAGGAAAAGTAACTTTGGGGGAAGGTTGTTTAAGTTGAACATGGCCAACATGATATAACCTACATCCTTACCATTACTTTTCTGCACCATGTTTGAGCTAAGCATGAATGATGGGCTCTTTGCAAGATTGGGGTGATATCATGAGCTTTGTCAAACCCACTTCCATTCCCAGCAAATTAGAATGTCATGACTGTGGAGGGTGGGCTTCCCTTAAACTTCATGGCACAAATTGGATAAAAACAAAAACCTGTATAGATCCATTTTGGCCCAAGGATCGTCAGATCTACAGGAGTATAAATCTAGAATGCAGTACTAGAGCTAGAAGGAAAACAGTCATTTAGCAATCTGGTTACAATAGGCAAGTAAAGCTCATTCTTTCACTGTTTCCTGCAGAGTGATACAGGACTTTGTAAGGACTATGCAGACTTTACAGGAGACGCCCCCCCCACACACAAAAAAACCCAAAACAAAAACAAAGTGTCATGAAGAAGTGCCATGAAGCATCTAGGAGAGAAAAAAGCTACCTCTGCTTTAAAAAATAAGGCTGGACTTGGCTTCAGCTTATCACAGCAGACTTCCCTTGCTCTCCCCTCCCTTCTTTTCACAGCTCTGCCTTCCTCCAAATGAAGCTTCCATCTGGTTAAGAGGTATGAAAGACTTTAATTCTCTCATTGTTCCCATGGATCATTTGGTTGGGAGCAGTGGAAGATAGTTAACACCCTCTTTACCTGTTCTTTGTGGAAAAAACGCTACATGGTTGGATGTTCCTATCCTAGGGGTACCATACACAACGTACGACTCAGAAGCATCTGATCCGTTTTACTGAAAATGAGACGTTACAGCCTTTGCTGTTCCTGCTTGTAAAGCCAGCAGAATGGTATTTGAACTTGTAAACTTGCCATTTACCTTTTAAAAATTGTATTCAYAACTGTGTCCTTTTGTCATGTTATTAAAAGACTTCAGTCACGGACTAAAAGTCAGGAGCTTAGTCCCTAATTCATGGATCTTTCTGCCCATGGGTTGTAGGCTCTCTGAAGTGGAGACTTTGCCTTTTTAAATGTTACTCTACAAGTGTAGATTAAAGGTTAAGGTGATAAATGTTTTGGATAGTAGTGTGTCTATGTGTAATTTATGTTCTGTTGAGTGTGTATTTGTTGATACAGAGTATGGTCACTTCCAGAGACACAGACTGCACTGGAAAAGTGAGCTGGGGAAGTTTCTGCCAGATGTACAGTGACTGAGTTGTAGATGTTCCTTGTGATTGTTCCCATGAAATTCGGTGGCAGCTTGCACGTGGTAGCCTGTGCTTGTCCTAGGAGTAAGCTGGGAGTCTCACAGTACGCACTGTGGCTATATTAAGGATACCATATACACAGTTGGGAATACAGCTTAATACAGTAACCATACTAGGAAACAAATAAGCCTTGATTATCAAGCGAGGAGTAATGCAAAGTGTGATGTCACGAAAGGCCTGGAGAGGTATAGGGGATGCTGTAATCCGCACTTAACAGCACACGGGATTAGCAGCAATGTGATGTCGTGTTCTGAAAGCATCTGAGAACATCAGAAATAGAAACTAGAATGACCACAGGAGAACAGGTCCAAGGCACACTGTCTGAAGAGTTTGGCAAAGAAGCAGCCGTCTAGTTGCTTACATATGACTGCTGAAAACTAGGGGCTGAGACCAGCAAACCATAAAGCAACACCCAAGCAGCAGTGTACAGCCAGCCAGGAAGCACCTGCTAGACCAGATGGCAGCGTACTGAATGGACGACTGGGGCAGCAGAGCCCCGCGAGCCGCCCCCGGGGTGGGGAGCGAGCGCTGAAAGCGAGGCAGAACAGCAGACCTTGACAGTAAGACAACCGAAGCTGTGCAGTGATATCCCTGCTCAAGTACACAATGGTGCCTTGTCACAAATGCTGTTGAAGACATGGTGTATGTGCTGCAAGATCCAACCTAACCAGCTGTATGTTAGGTTTTCTGCTAGGCATTCAAATGCAGGTTCCTTCGCAGCTGTTCAGGCAAGTATCGTTTATACACTCTTTTGTCCTTTGAGTATCATTGTATTGCTGTGTTATCTCTGATGTTTAGTAGCCTGTASCATGTTGCTCTTCTGCTGTTTCTTACTATGCGGTAGGTTTTTGGGAAGGAGGTGGAAGGGCTAGGAAGGGACAGGTCACATGGCTACTTGTCATGGTACTTGTTTCCATTAGTGCTTTGACTTGCTTACACATTGKGTAGTAGGCAACGGTATGACTGTATACAACTTCTGCAAGTTGGATCTTCCTGTCTTTGGTATAACTAAGCATGAATTGTTTCAGAAAACTTGTTCCCTTAGTCTATCCATCTGAACAAGTTCAGACTGTCTTCCTTAGTCTGACTGTTCATCCATATGTCTATAACATTACGCAGATTGAAATGTGATACAGCTAAATTGATTCAGACCAATTGAAACCCACTCATCTTGCTCAAGAGTATAACAGGCTCAGAARGGGCACTAGCGCTGGCTACTTATATCAGGCAAATGTTTGTGCYGTGTTTTGGTGAGAGAATTTGAAGAAAGAGATGTGTGAAAATGGTAGTCTTACTGTGCATTTTCAGTGTGTGAATGGGAAGTCCAGTAGATGTTTGGAGAGTGATTCAGGGTCTGGAATTTTTATGAAATTATTAAGACATCAGGAAAACAAACAGGGATAGATTTACTCCCTCTGTCATACTTTTGTGGTAGTGAGCTGTTTTAGGTGAAATGCAGCTTTACTAAGGTCACCTTTTCAGTACTTATATACGCTTACATAATTGTTTAACTGTCTAGTGTGCCCTGCTGTAGTATGCCTGGATAAGGCCCATCGTCCTCAGAGGGGGACTACGTTCTGAGCAGCCAGCACGTTGGGTCCTTTGGCCTGTTGCCCGTGGCGGAGCCGTCTCCAGTTGACAACACGCAGTGTGCCTGGGGCCTGCAAAAGCAGTGCCCTCTCCTGCATGGGACGGCAGAGTCTGAGCAGCTCAGCAGTGCAGCGCTCTGGTGGTGTGCAGGATCGTAAGCCCTGAAGAGAAGAAGGAGATAGCAAGTAAAGGTGGAGTGGAAGGGGAAGAGAGCGGGATGTGCGAGGCTGCTGGCTGAGAGGACGTGGGCAAACAGCCCTGGATAATTTTAATGCTCRGAAAGTGTATAAGCTGGTGGTAGTTGTTACTGTTCGTACTGCAAAACAGAACTGGCTACAACGCAACCTTGAGTGTGCACGTTGAAAGGAAGTTGGGAGAAGCCCCAAGTGCCCAGTTCCTGCAGCTGTGTTACCTTCAGGCTTTTGCACATGTGTATTATTTTCTACAGTATTCTTAAATCTCTTTGAATCGAAAGCCACTTTCATTTTAGCTTGACTGCCTAGGCACTGAACTTGCATTGCTGTGTTTGCAGTTCCAGAGCGTTAGGAGCCTGGTCTGCCGCCGTTTCCTAAATGAACTCTTAGATGTGACCAGGCTTTCCACCCCTTGTAACCTGCCCAGTTTTATTATGCGGTAACTTCCCTGTGGCAGTTGTTTTGACTGTACCTTTGCCCAGYGTCTTGGTGCTGGGCAAAGGAAACAAGAAAGTGTTGCAGTTCTGTATCAAATGAAGTTTTTGGAAAGGTGGAGAGGAAACAGCAGTCTTCCCCTAAGTGGAGCAGACTGAAAGTAGAAGCTAGTTGGCTTTTCTGCTGCCATATAAAAGGGTTGTTCTTCTACATCCATAGCAGTTTCCAACTCCCCCTCAAATCTCTTATCTGCCCCTGAGGAAGCTTTGTCTAATTCCCTGTTTGCCTTTTCCCTTCCTCCTGTCCTTGCCATGCAGTGAGGACAGATACCATTTTCTTTGGTCTGCTGCACAGTTTCAAGCCAAATCGGACTGTAAGCTCTGTCCTGTGCTGGTTGCTGAGCCCGTGAGCATTGCCTCCCTCAACTCCGGCCTTGCTTCATCTTCCTATGTGTGTTTTTGCAAACTTCCTTTTCTGGCTTTTGCARAGAGGATAAGACAAAAAGAGACCTTGCGTTTTGCACAGTTATCAGCCTTCCAGTAACAGGATCAAATCTGCTTCCACAGAAAATCCTTTCTCCTGCAGCTGTGGAGTTCACTAGCCTCTCCAGCCGGATCCCAGCGCACGGCGGCCGGTGGATGGGGAGGTTGTGTGCTCTACACAATAGCTCTCTCCTTTGCCCACATTGTTCAGAAAGAAACGTATCTCTAGGTGGATCCTGAAACTACCGAGCGCTGTCTCAGATGAGCAGGCTGGCTGGCCGGAGGAGATAATGCGGCAGGCAAAGGCCTCTGTGTGCTGTGGAGCAAGGACGCACACAGATAGGGATAAAATGTAGCTGCTGTAAGGTTTGGTTGGGGGTGGAGCTTCTTTTATTTTACTTCTTTCTTTTTTTTTTTTTTTTGGCGGGATCTGTATGTGTGAAGCAAGAGATGTCCGAGAAAACTGCGTTTGTCCCTGAGTTGATCTGAGTACCCTGATGCTTAAATATCATTACACTAAAAAGATGCATGGATGTGCTTTTAGATTTGTTGGGGGGGGGGGGGGTTGGTTTGTGTTGTTTTTTCATTGAAATAAACGTATGTAGGATCTTGAGCATTTGACTTRATCTTTGGTTTCTCCTAACCGGTTTAAAATTCTGGAAGACTTCTGTATAGTCATTCCCTATCATATATTTTCTAGGAAAATTGTAGAGACTTGGAAAATGTATTTCCTGTCTAACTCTGATCCTCCTACTCTCAATGAATCATTTGTACTCTCATGTTGCTTTGGGCTGACTTCCCTATTGACTTCAGTGCTTAGGATTTAATTAGAAATCTAGGGATGTTATCTGGAGCTGTAAAACTACATAGGATTCTTCTCTGTGCTGCTGCACAGAGAGGGTTACAGTAATAAAAATAAGGAAATTAAATATTTGCATATTAACTGTCCTTTGTGTGAACTGAGGAGTTGCTTCACATTTCTGTGTACATGATTCTCGCAAACTTTCTTTTGTCCAACACTCTCTGCATAAAGCAACCTCCTCACGCCTGTAAACAACCTCCAAACCTCAGGAGTTGAGCTTTGGTTATCTGGTTGCCTGTTCCAGGAGGGAGGCTATAATGCAGTCAGAAGGATGTGTTTCAGGGTATTTGTATGTAGGGGAGAAATAATCCCCAGAAATTTTCCCTGGATGTGAAAATGTGTGGGTAGTGTCCGAAAGGGTGGGGCCTTGCTGTGGTGGCACAGACCACGAYGCACAGACCAAGAGCTTCTCGGGAGCCCAGAAAAACTCATCGGATGTTTGCTACGAAGGGGCTTGAGTCTTGTAAGACCGACTTGACTCTGGGGTGAATATGAGCTGTTTTATGCAGGGTGGAGCATGTTTAGCAGCTCTTTTGCATTAATACTCTTTTGTTTCGTGTCAGTTGAAGATAGCACCTGCAAGGAGAGTGGTGCTCAGTAAAGCAGATTGTAACTTGCTGTACACACCCCGTGTCAGCTGCCCCGCTCTCTCTGGTAGGCACCTTCTGTGCTGCACAGACATCTGGGGAAATTATCGCTGCCTCCCCCTTCGAATCTCCCTACTGCAGCAGGGCAGGGGAGATAAGTCAAGAGATACACTTAAGTAGTAGCAGCAGCAGCCTATATTCACTAGACCTCCCTTTCCAGAATCATCTGCAACATACTTTGTAACTCCCCAAGAAAGTAATTGCCTCTGTGGAGAAGATCTTGCCCTAAGGTACACGAAGCKACCGTAATGAGAAGGAGTGAGGATGAAATCCAGCAACACCTGATTTAGGATTGCCAGTGTCTGTCTTTGGGTTTCAGAAGTGTCTGAGGAGGCAGTGATCTGAAATACACAGTTCTCCAGCTTGAAAAGCTTGAGTAATTTTTGCGTGCACAAAGAAGCTGTTTTAACAACTGATGATACATTGTAACAGCAGACAAGTTGCAAAAAGTGTCAAAGTTGTAGGTTAGTTTAAAAAATGTATATTGTTTTCATATTGTTTAGAGTGCATATTGTTTTCATTTACCAAAGGTAGTGCTACTTGTGACAAATAAGCCAGGATTAATGTTTCTGAAGTCTAGGCTGTGCTTTTGAAGCATAGGTGAGACCCTTCGAGAGATGTTAACCTAGCAAGCTAGCAAAATTAGGGATCGGATACTGAAAATAACCCTTAGCATGCTTGCCAGTTTAATGGAGTACTTTTTACTCAGTTCTGTTGCTTGACTTGTGTTGTAGTTTGCTTGCAAGTGAACTCTTTATTCTCCATGCAGAGCTTCTTATACACATTTTGCATTGCTCTTTTTCCAGGTTAAAGAACTCGTTCTTGACAACTGTAGRTCATGTGAAGGCAAAATTGAAGGCCTTACAGATGAGTTTGAAGAGCTGGAATTCTTAAGTACAATCAACGTAGGCCTAGCCTCAGTTGCAAACTTACCAAAGTTAAACAAACTTAAGAAGGTAAATAAAATGCCATATGCTGTATCTTTCCCTCTTTGCAATGTACTGAATATAAAATAGTTGTTTGCAAAAAACCTTAATTTAACCAACAAAACGGCTTTTTGATACATGGTTTGTGCCCAAAAACTCAAGATGTTTATCTGCCTTTTAGCTCGAACTAAGTGACAACAGAATCTCAGGAGGACTGGAAGTGTTGGCAGAAAAGTGTCCAAACCTCACGCATCTAAATCTAAGTGGCAACAAAATAAAAGATCTCGGTACAATAGAACCTCTGGTAAGTTACTGTGATACAGAATGAAATCAAAACCTGTCCTTTCGTGATGAGGAGGGGTAATGCACTGGCCTAGTGGAGCCTGAATGTTTTGGACTTTGAGATTCCAAACCAACTTTCAGCTGAGTGTCTTCAGGTCTGGTGTTTCTCTCTCCAGCTGCTGGCCTTTGCTGCCAGACTGTAGTGTGGCTGTGGCTCTAGACTGACACCCCTAATAGGATACCGGTAGTCGGACACCATCCGCAGGGAGCACAGGGTAGCTGGGACGGGTGCTGCGTCTCAGCTGGGAGCATGCGATGCTGCCTCCCTCTAGCGGCCAGCCCCCCGCAGAAGAGGAGCCAGCCACATCCCCAGGAGTCTCAACTGGCGTGGGGCAGAGATCATGCGGCAAGTAGGCGGCTGCAGCAGGATCTGGAACTTTTGTCCTCACGTTGCCTATTCTGGTTTAGGGCAGGTCAACCAGAGTTGCAGCGATGGCTACTTGTGAACTGTAACAGTGTAAACTGGGGGTTACTCCTGTTTCTTCTGAGCTTTCTGTAGATACTACAGTACCTCTGCTATGGTACCAGTTTGACACACTCGCTACTCACTAAGTGCAAGTTCTCTGCTTCCCTCCTCTTTCCATAGTTGAGCCTTTAAGTCCTGACAGAGGCCACCTGAGGGAAGTAGGTCTGTAATTATCCACACAGGTTGTGTCCTCTAGGACTGTCTGTTTGGAACAAAGCTGTGCACTTGACAGTGTCACATTGCAGTTTTGGGCCCTCCCTGAAATATGAAGGCTGATGTCACTCAGTCAGTGCATTTTGGAAGCACAGCAACTTTGCACCAATGTAATTCACCAGAAGAGGGTAACCAAGAGTCAGCTCAGATGGCTGGCGTGTGTTGCAGGTTTGCCTCCTTTAGCCAGACTCTCTACTTGAACTGAATGTATTTTCCCTAAAGCATTCAGTCTAAAATTACCAGCCACCACTTCTGCTCAGTGATGTGGGATGTGCTGGTGTTAGTAGAAACCAGCTGCAGTGCCATGTGCCAGCATGCTTTGCCTGCTCACTTTCACTATGGTTAAATGTTGGGTTCAAGTTTATCGGGTTGCAGTTCCAAAAAGCATCCACGTGCCCATTCCTTTAGTGCTTCTTAGAACTGTTCTTTAGTTTTTGGATTGTGTGCCCTTTAATCTCCAGAAATGAAGAGTTTCAGCTTGTTTTTACTTCCAAAATACTTGCTCTTAAAATGTCTCAAGGAGCAGTTCTCAGATGAGTTCATCTTGGACCGCCTTTCCTTTAACAGAAGGGGACAGCAGAGTAGTTAAACTCCCGTAGCAAACACATGAGAAAGAGGATTCTAACTGCTTCATTGCTCTGTATCTTCAACCCCAGAAAGGAGATATTTCATAAGACTTGATACAAATCCTCAACTGCTATGCTTGTGTTTTTCTTGTTTTTTAAAGTGCCATTGGCTACTGGCAGTGCAGACCTCTTCCTCAAAAAAAAAAAATCAAAAACCATCCTTTTCTGTTCAATTTCTAACTTTTTTTTCATTCTTCTGAAAGTTAAGTAGGCTGCAACCATTAAAACYTTTTAAATGTCTCTTAGTAAAATTCTTGTATCCAAAGAACAGGCTGTTTCTTTTTACATTGAAAGTAGTAGTTTAAAGGTATCTGACTGCTGGCTCTAATATCTTGCTTTGCCCTTTTGGGATAACTCCCTGGACTGGTATTTATTCTTGGCCTGGCCCCTCACAACGTGTGATTTTGCACCATTACCTCTTTCCAAATTTCAGTCTTCTGCTTGTGAGATGCTGAACTTTAGAAAGAGCATTTTCCATTCACAGATATCAAAGCAACAATGGCTAAGCATTGCAGAACTCTGTTCCACACCAATTTAGTAGGCAGAGAATGAAATGACCCTTTTGTCATGGGAAGCTGTTGAGCACATTAACTCTGGCTGCTGTTGTATTCTCTGTTCTTTAGAGATTTATTGTAACACTGAACTTCAGAGACTTTTCTTTCCTTGCAGAAAAAGTTAGAAAACCTGAAGAGTTTAGATCTTTTCAATTGCGAGGTAACCAACTTGAACGATTATAGAGAAAACGTATTCAAGCTCCTCCCGCAGCTCACATACCTCGATGGCTACGATCGGGATGACAAAGAAGCACCAGACTCTGATGCAGAGGGCTATGTGGAAGGCTTAGACGATGAGGAGGAAGATGAAGACGGTATGTAAATTGTGTTACTTGGTACACATTAGTTAAAAGAGTGATATGCTGCCTAGTGCTTTTTGTTTCCAGCTCTGACCTTTTGCCCAGGGAAGGGGTCTCAGTAGTTCCTTCCCTGCCTGATGTAAAGGAGAAGTACTTGAGTGTCCTCTGAAGGAATGAGGGGAAAGGACTTGGGCAGGGCTTGAAAAAGCTTTCTCAGTCTTATCTGTAGTAAAACACGGGGAGTGAAGGAGTAGTAGAAGAAATGGGCCAGGAGGAGGAGTAAGACAAGAATAAGACACTAAAAGAGTTCAGGCAACGGTGAACATCAGGGGAGGAAGACATAAGGAAGAAGTGGATAAGAAAAGATGACATGTACATACTCCAGTTTTCCAGGAACTGTACAGTTAGGGGAGTATGTGCAGTTGTGTAGACCCTGATAGATGAGGGTAGAAGAGGGAAACAGACTGGGCATAGAAAAAAGTGCCAGAGTCAAGGAATCAAAGGAGCTGAGACATTGCTTATTAATAGGAGAGTATGTCTGATCGTTAAGGGCAAAGTGAACTAGTTGGGTTAGGGCAGAAGAGGGGACAGTGTGTGTACTGAAGATTGCCTGGAGCAAGCTCTGTGAAAGGCACTAATGAAGTAGCAGACAACTTTCTAATGTTAGGAAAATTAACTGTGGGTCCCACTGGGCTGTAGGTGCCATTCCACCTCCCTGGCAGACTGCAGTCAGAGGCATCAGTTCACCAGCTGGATGAGTGTATCAGGCTGAGTTGGGGAATTTGCTAGACTCTTCAAACCCAGCTGCACAGCAAAAGCAGAATAGCTGGACTTGCACTTTTCTCTCGAGTGCTGAATGTGAGATCTGGTGAAAGGGGCGAGTGCTGCAGCACTGCCTGGCAGAGTGGTGCGTTCAGCCAGGTTCAGCAGGGACAGGTTCTTTTCAGCAGAGCACAAGCCTGGGCCTGTGTTCAAATGCATGAAAAAGCTCCAAAACACCCTTCCTACAGTACAAAAAACACTCCTGGTTTGTTGCTTGGGCTAGGTGTATTTAAACTCTTTCCTCTTGAAAAGACATTGAAAACTCCTAGGTTAGATTGCGTGCGGCCCTTTTGTGTTGCTCTGGCAGCACAAAGGCAAGGGGTGGCTGTTAGGGAGCATTCCTAGTATATGGTTGCCCTTTACAGTTCTGCTCTGTCCCTGGTGGGAGCAGATGGACAAAGCAGGAGAGCTGCAGTGTCTTATACGCTTTAAAATGCCTATTAGTAGTGGGAGCGGGAGCAGCTTCAACTAAAGCAGCCCTGAGGCTGCTGTCACTTACTGTCAAGGCCCCCTCAGTCCTGGAGCAGGTCAGTCCATGGGTACAGCTGCCACACTACCCTGTCACTAGGCTAAAGAGGCACAAGACTGTGTCTAGCCCTATGTTTTGCAGCTGGAGAGTTGCATGAAAACTCTGTTTTGCCTTTAAGCAGTGTTTTCAGTTTGTTCCTTATGTCACTAAGAGGGCACATCTCAGGCGGTAATGCTGAAAAAATAAACTCTAAATATCTGAGTTAGTTAATCTTGTTTGCCTGTATAGAAGAGGAATACGATGAAGATGCTCAGGTAGTAGAAGACGAAGAAGATGAGGAGGAAGAGGAGGAAGGAGAAGAGGAAGATGTGAGCGGAGAAGAGGAGGTAAGGATTCATTGTAGTTAATAATGAACATGGAGTGAGCATTCTCTATTTTGGAGTAGCTGAGCAAGAAATGGACCAAATATTGAACCTTTTTGTACTTGAAGCTTTTTCTTTTTCTTTTTTTCCCTGAGAAGCATTAAAATTACAATGGGGGTGGCACTGAGGAGTGTCTCTGTGAGCCAGCTGCCATCTAGTGACCATTGACATTAAATCACTCATTTTATTGGGTTGATGTCAAAAATACTATCAGGAATGTTTGTGGAGTTTTAGCATGTGGAGCCTTTGAAGAGCTGGAGTTACAGTCTCCACACAAGCAAAGGAGAGAGAGGGAGAAACTGCAGCCCAGAAAGCACAGAGTACCAACGCGGAACCTTTACACCATGGTGCTGGTTTGAGTAAGAGTTGGTCAGAGTGACAATGGGATAAACAGGATGAGCACAAAGAGCAGAAAGTGAAGTTGTCTTCGTGAGGGCCTGTGGGTAACTTGCTCATGTTGTCTTAGCACACCTAGAAAAACACAGTTTAGCACCTCTTTGTAAGAAGAGACTCTGAGAAGGCCCTGCTCCAACAAGGTCACACTGATGTTGTAGAAGTTGCTGCTTGATGTGGTACACTAATTACTGACCCTGTGCTCTCAGAACAAGGTTCCTCCCTGGACTTGTACTTTGTGATACTTAAGGATGCTTAAATTCTTAGCATGGTCTGGGTCCTGTGTGTAGGGTATGCTGAGCCTGTCGCAATGTGCTGAGACTTTGATGTTGGCAGAACTACTGGGAATGGGACTAAAAATTGACTGTAGGAGATCATATAATCCATCCTCTGGCCAAAGAATTGCAAATACTTAGCTCCCACTCTTTCTGACTGGTTGGCCAGCCTGTTCTCAAAAATAACTGTAACTTCTCAGGATCTGGAGATGCATGTTCATCTTTTAACTCTCCTTACCCCTAGACATTGTGCCTTCTACTGTCCAATCATCAACTTTAAACTCAAACTTCATAACAAATTTGCAGCAACATAGCGGTGTGAATTATAAAATCATTTACTTGCTGAAGGCTTTAAGCTAGAAGTGGCTGCTATGATTGCTTTTGATTTCCTGCAGTAAAACTTGGGCCAGAATCCAGTTATACTGTAGCTAAGAACTTCAGCAACTGCACTTACATAAGTGTGTGGGAAGCATCTGCCTTTTTGTTTGGTTTTTGTTTAAGATGCTTCAAGGACTCTTTCTCTGTTGTAAAATGCTGTTGGATGTTGTCAAATTGTGAAAGGTGCTGCACAAAAAGCAACTTTTTAAAATCCTTTCTTTTCTATCTAGGAGGATGAAGAAGGCTATAACGACGGTGAGGTAGATGATGACGAAGATGAAGAAGAACTTGGTATGGCAGTAATCCAGTTTTTGCTAGAGATTAAAAAAAAAAATGTGTAGTATAGTAAAGGCAGGCTTGCATTTGTATTCCTGCTTCTTTGATAGCAAGCCAGCTGCCAAGTGGAAGCCTGTTGAACTTGTTTGGCTTCCGAGTAGCATGTGGAAGCACTCATATAATTCAAGTTGTGTTTTATTTTGCAGATGAAGAAAGGGGACAGAAGAGAAAACGAGAACCCGAAGACGAAGGGGATGAAGATGACTAAACTGAATAACCTATTTTGAAATTTTCCTATTGTGATTTGACTGTTTTTACCCTGTATCCCCCTCCCCACACCCCCAACTTTTTTTTTTTTTTTCTCCTGATTGTAATGTTGCTGTGGGAATGAGAGGGAGAAGCAGACTGGGTGGGCAAGGGAATAAAATACTATTTTTACTGCCACTCCTCCTCCTATTCATTTTAAATTTTTTCTTTTTTTGTCCCTTTCTTAGTCCCTGTAACTGCAATAGTAAGTATAAACCAAGTGGTAATTTGTTTCTTATTATTGGAGTGGATAGTTTGACATCTTAAAAAGTAAAAAGTTTAAGATCAGTGGATGACACCCAAAATATGCATAATCTGTTCTGAGACAGCTAAATATCTGTTTGTTGGGATTTTCCACCGCTGCCAGTCACTAAACACATTGTAAGCATTTTTTAGGGATGCTGCAGATCTAGGCAAAGCATCCCTCCACAGCAACAGGTGTGAGAATGGCATATTGATAAAGTGATTTCTTTGTTGCCTGTCCGTGAATGACTGCCATTTTCAGCCAATGCTTTCCCTGCTTCTGTAGGTACCTTTTATTTTGCTGTTTGTAAATAGTGACCAAATGTTTTTCTTTTTTTTTTTCGGGGTGTTCCTTTGGATCTGGTTTGTGGGGTGAACTTGCAATCCCCCTCCCCCTGTGTGTTGTGTTTTTTCCTTTCTGTTTGTTTTTGGGTTTTTTTCTTTTTCTTTTTTTTTTTTTTTTTTTTGGCTAGGGTATAGCCAATACACTGAAAATGGCAGGCATTTAAATATATATATAAATATATATAAAAAGTGTTCCTAATTCCTGAGTTACTAGTGAAATGAATTTGACAATTGTAATAAAAAAATGTTTCAACCCTTTTAAATAAGGTGTGTACTATTTTGGTCTGTAATATATAACACCTAGTCAATTTTAAGTGATGAGAAACTACTTCCACTTGTGCTATATACTTTGAAAATTTTTACAAACCTAAATACAGGAGGCAGTTCAGCATGTAGGGTAGGAGGTTTCTTTTCATACACTCAAGCACGAGATACTAATACAAAATTGTATTTTCTTACCTAGTGGAAGTCAGTAAAATGACTGAAAATACCTAGTGAATGTACAGTTTTACTTTCATATCCCTCTTTAAAATAGCTTTAGAAGTGACTTGTATTTCCTAGTCAATATTTCATCTGTATAAATACATTTGCAACAGTTTTTTTTTCCCAGAAGAGCCAAACTTTGAGTTTTATGTCTGTTTGTCATTGATGAATTTCAATAAATCTTTTTATACAATTTTTCTGTGGCTTATTTGAGTAAAATGGGCCACTGGGAATGAATTGCATACCTTTTTAAAAAGGCATTTAATAACCTATTCTGGTAAATTCCCTGATATTTTTAGTAGCTTGATGATATGTTTTGCTGTATAAAACTACTCTTAGCCATGGTTGGGTGAGACCAAGGGAGAGGTTTTTGGTTTTAATGCAAATAAGGGTATGCTATTTTTATTTCAGAAGGTTTTTTTTTTTCCCCTGTGTTGTCATCATGAATATTATAGTTTAGCATGTTCATGTCTACTGTGTGTTTGATCTGACCCCTATTTATCCAGGCCCAGAAGAAAGAATTCCTGGTTTCCTCCATCCGATTGAGAAAAAATGGTTCTGTGTATTAGGTTAATACAGGTAGGACCTCTGCTGTGATACTTCACTTGTGTCTAACTGAGACGAAGGCTTCTTCCTGTCACGTACTGGCAGTCCAAAGCTGAGATTTTCCTGAGCTTTCCTGGTGTGAGCGAGCTCTGCCTTACAGGTGAACAGCAGAGCAGGTAGCCTATACCACATGCTTACAGCAGCTTTTATGGGCCATACAAGAGAATGAGAAGTTGTGGAAGATTCACTGGATCTCTAAAAATAATAATTAAAAGCCCTTTTCCACAGCAGAAGACTATTATTGCCAAGCATTTGTGTAGGATGGGGTTCTTTTAGAGTAAAAGAAGTACAGCCGGCAAACTTGCTCCCTCCCTAGCCAGGGTCTGCTGCCCTGAAACCAAAACCATGGACTGGCAGGGCCGGGCCGGGCCGGGCCAGACCCCTGCGAGGCCAATAGCAGCCGCAAGCCCTCATTGACACGGGCAGACCCGGGAGCTCCGACCTGTAACCCCAGCAGAGCCTTTGTGCTGCGCTGAACCTCTCTGCCTATGACTTCAGTTTGGCTTTGTACTGGGAAACTCAGTCTTTAACTGTTTTCCAAAAACAGCTTTTTGCTGGAGCTGTTAAAAGGGCTCCTCAGCAGCAGGACCTGACCTTTTCTGCAAGCAGCCACTCCAGTGCCCAGAGACTTGGCAAATGAAGGCACCCTGATTAATGTCCCCTTTGCACGCAGCAAGTGCCGCGATCTCAGGCTCACGGCGATGCAGAGGCAACATCTGTTCTAGCCTTGTCACCCGTGGGCTCTAGCAAGTTGCTTCTGGCTTGCAAAGCCGTTTTTCTTGTCCCTTGGAAACACTCTGAAACCCTTAAGTTTGTCACCCTTTGTAAGCAGGGACTGGCCCAGGTGTCACCTAAGTGACTTTCTTTTTGTAGTGCTAATTGTTTCAAAGCTTACTTTGGAATTAACCATTTCTCTCAGAAAGCTGCAGCAGTAAGACCCTTACCACCCATACCTAGTGTTTACCAGTTCCCCGTGAAGTCCTGGTCCCTGTTCAGCCCTGCTAAAACACTGACCTTCCCGAGGGGCTGTTAGCCGCCAGCCTTCGCTCGCCCTGCTCACTGAACAGCGAGGCTGTGACCGAGAGCAAGTGTGCTGGGAGGAGGTGGACTAAGTCACTTAGGCTGCTGAACTATAACCCGTTTTGCCCAATGTGGACGATGTCATGGTTATTTCTTAGAGTACATCTTGCCCCGCTGAGAGCCAAGGGGCTGGGTTTCCCAGGGGTGGTTGTTTATGCAGGAATGCTGGCTAAAGGTATCTAACAGCTTAACTTGCAGCCTCTTTTGGAAAAAAACATGAAACTATTTCATAACAGCTCGGGAGAAGCGTGAGCCTTGTGTGTCCACGGTCAGAAATGCACGATGGGAGAGCTCATCGCCTTCAAATGCGAAGTTTTGGGGTCACTTAGCTCTTTCCACTGTAAGTTTGTCTTTTAACCACACCTTAACTGAAGGGCCCCAATCCTGCCCAGACAAGGACTGGGGAGCTGGAGCCTGCTCTTCTTCCAGACTCCCTAAACTATTCTTTTTGCACATTCATACTTATATTTAAGTAGACTAAGCTTTACCTGGAACAGGTGAGATCGCAGCAGGAATACCTCTTTCAGGGAGATGCGGTGGCCTCCCTTGGCTTCCTCTAGAGAAGCCTTAGAGTTTGTTTCTGGGGTGTTGTATTTTGTCTTGCTAGCTGAAACTGTCCCCAGACTGCCTAGAAAGTACTGCTGGGGCTGTGAAAATGGTAGGGCTATTTCATACTCGTTTAAATTTCCTAAATACCCACTTCTGCATTTGTGGGCAAACCCGAGTACCCACAGCAGCCTGTGCACTGGGAGAACACCTCTGCTCTGACCTGAAGTGCAGCACGGGCCCTTTCCGTCGTGCCCATAATTTGCTGCTGGGAGAGCAAGCGTGACCCTAAATGCCTCGGGGGACTCAAGCTATCCAAGATCATGTCCTAGTCACCACTGAGTGGTCTTATTTTAGCTTTTTTTTTTTTTTTAGCCTTTATTTATACAATATCTGACTAATCTTTACAGCAGTATAAAAACGGAGCTCTCGAGCGAGCCTTTGGCAGGCAGCGGCACGCTGATCCGCTCTCCCGTGCTCATCCTCCAGCCGCTTGCCTTCACTGCCTCACCGGTGGCAGTGACATACCCGTTACTGCCGCGAAGGAGGTGGGTCCCTTGCTGCCAGCCGCCGGCTGGCTCCTGCACCGGGCACGGCTCCTGCATTGAACAGCCACCGTCCAGCCGAGCAGAGCTGCCTCTGCAGAGGCCATACCAGCCCTTCCACGGATTTTCCTAAAGCAAGTGTTGCAAACAGCTCTCCCATTTAAAAGCGAGTGTCTGCACTAGCGGGAATGGAAAATAACCTGGAAAAACAATCTACCCTCTTGCTCAAACACCTTGAATTTAAATTCTCTCTCTTTAAAAAGAAATAAAAGACCCTCCACAAAGCCCCACTGGTGTTGCCCGCGTAGCCCGGGAGCCGCTGTGCTAACGAAACAGGGTTTCTCGGCACCCAAGTGCCCGGCCGCGCGGCTCGGCCTCTCCGGAGCAGCGCCGGGAGCCACTTCCCAGCCTTGTTTACATCCCTGCTAACAAACAAGCCGTCACGACCGCGCTGCTCTGCCTTGTGCCGTGCATGTAAATGAACGCGCGCGAGCCGGGGACGATGTGATCTCCATCGGAAGCGTTAGCGCCGAGCCGAGCGTACGGGGACAGCAGTCTCCGTGCAGCCTTAATAACGTGCTGGCCTGGCTGTCTGCATCGCTGGCACCCTCGAGGAAGGCTTCTCCTTAGCCGAGCTGGTGGTGCTTTCTTGTACCCGAGCTATTCATGGACTTTAAAGCAAGGGCACAAGACTTTGGTGAAGGTCAGGAAGGCTTTCCAAGCCCGAGTAACTGTCAACGTTATCCAATTATAGGAAAAGCGAGCGACTGCAGGCTGTGTGAAGCAAAGGCTCCGTCTGGACTCTGCTGCAAGTCCCCCACTGCTATTTTAAATGATGCTTCCTCAGAACCGTGGCCCTTGTGATAGACAAGCTATTCCTGCATCCTCCTGCCCCAGAGAGGGTCACTGACTTGCGTGGCCACGTCTAGTGTTCGGGATCACCTTGAACTGAGATTTGGGTACCCACAAAGAAGCAAATCCACTGGTTCATAGCCAGGTGCGACAACCAAGAGTCCTTGTTGAAAGTGGACTCCTGAAACAGCGATGCTCTATAGCCTTATCCTGCACGTTCTCGCATCGGGATGATTTAGGTAGGAAGTGTTAGTCTTTCCCTATGTCTCTGCAGGACAGCACTGATTTTGGCCTTAGCTTGCCCGAGAGTCGCTTAGAGCTGTCTCTAGAGACATCGTACGTCTCAGAAGACTGAATCATGCTGAAACCTAGAACCCTGCAACAGCTACAGACCTGGGACTGGTGAGAAATTCAGGCCTGGGAGCAAGGTGGCTCAGGATGCTCAGAACTAAGGGGGGAAGCGCACTGCAGGGTCACTTACAAATGGGGACCGGCTTCGTTAACGGGCCAGCTGCACGGAGCCCGTCCTGACGGGCAGATCCCTGTCTCAGCTTTCTGGAGGTGACAGCTGCTTTAGCTATCGATGTCACCGTGCCGCTATACCCGCATCAGCGGCAAGCTTGCGGGCTGGTTGGAAACCTGGGCTGGCAGGAGCTGTTTCAGCATCCGAGCAGGACTTCTGGGCTTGCGCTTGGCAGGCAGCAAGGGGAGCACCGCTGCGGCCGGGGGGCTGCTCTCCGGAGTCTGCCAGCTGGAAGAAGGCAGTAATTTGGCAGGCGAGGCTGCATTGCTATTTGGATACTACCTCCTCATTGCAGGCTTACCCTCACCTATCCTTAACGCTACCCCAGCGACTTCCCATTCGTTGCTCTTGGGAGCAGACAAGCCTCAGAGAAATCCAACACCAGCGCCGGCTGCGCCGTTCGGGAGGCCCCGGGGGATGCTGCAGTGCGGCGAGACGTTTCGGAGCAGAGCAAGCAGCAGGAACAGCTCAGACAGGCGCGGTGGAGCTACACGAAGCGGCAAAGCCGCTCGGCTTGCCCGGCATCGGGGCGGCGGCGGCGGGAAGGCGCCAGGGCAGCCTCGCGCTGTGCTGGTGCCGAGGCCCACGCGCAGCTCCTCCGGGCTCTGCAGGAGCGGACGGACCACGGGAGGGACAACAGGTCACGGTTCTCCCACCAGCTGCTCCTCAGGGCTCGCCTCCAGCCCTCTCACCCCTCCGGACCACGACCGAGCCCCTTGCTCCAGGGGGAGCAAGCAGGCAGCTTGGAGACTGGAAGAAGGCATTGCACTGCCTACAGCTCCCCGGAGGACGACACCAGGCAGCTTGGAGAGCAGAACCAGCGATGCTTTCACACTGACCAAAAAGACTGGGGGCACTTTGGTGTTTTAAGTAGGTATTGCAACACGGCGGACAAAGAAATAAGGTGACATAAGACATGGGTGCAAAACCCATCCTTAGGGCCTGCCCACGACACCGCCAGCAGAGCTCTCCTCCTCCCCAAAGCGGCGGCCCGGGGCCGGACGCTCCCCCCGAGGCCGCGGGTGATGCAATCACGCTGCGTAACCCCACGCTGCCGTTGCCCTCGCGTCCCCGAGGCGAGCCTCTGCAGCAGCAACCTCTCTGCCTGCACGAGCCGTTGCGCGAGTCGCCCGAGGAGGACAACGTTCAGCTGCCGCTTCCTGCCACGCCTTGGGCAACGGTACGATGGCAGCGGGGTTAATGGCATAAAGCATTTTAAAACAGGATGGCGAGAACTTTCTCCTTCGACAGCCCAGGATGCAGGTTAGCATCAGAAAACCTCGAGTATGATAGCGCACGTCGCTCAGGACCTGTAGTTATCAGTCCCCTTCTAACTAGAAAACTTGAAAACTGTTTTTCCGTCTGAGCATCTCCTATTAACTCTTGCTAGTGCTCCTCCAAACGTGTTTTGACTACTGTGTTTAGCTCAGCAGTTCCCACTTTCCCCATGGAAGAGTTTGGTCTAGATAACGTCCCCGTGTCACTTTTCCACTCTCAGTCATTTGTTCATGCTGTTGGTTTTGTTCCTTCTACACAGAGCCAGTAAAACCAGTAAAGACTTTTGGCAAGGCATTAGCACTTTCTGTGGGGAGCTTTTGTTTTTCCGTTGCCCACGGACACTTTCCGCTTGCAAAATGTTTGCTCAGAGAAGGTGGCACGAGCAGAGGTCGTGCAGGCGGGCACGATAACCCGAGCAGCCTCCTCGCAAGGGAGCCGCCCGCCCTCACTTCGACCGTCTTTGTGAACCAGATTCGTGAGAGCTACTGCCTTCACTGCGATTTTTTCGGCCATGTTCAGCAGCTCGATGCTACCGGGCAGTAGGGAAAGCGCCGGGGTGTTTTCACACTGAGCTGCTCCAGCCCCGTGGCCTTATGGATGCTGCTGAACATCTGGCGCAGCCACATCTGGCTGAGCTCAAGTGCCAAATTCCCCTTTCAGCTTTTGAAAGCTCCCTCCCAGGAAAGGCTGGAGAAGTTGTATGCTGGGATGGCACTTTGGGTCAAAAGGCAACTGTGCCTCATTTTTAAAAGAAATGGTATTTTGCTATGAGAGAGTCAAGATGCCAGAGGCGCCCTCCCGCATGCATGCTTGGAGCTCCCGAATCGAGCGGGTCCAAGCTCTGCTAGCGCAAAACAGCCCAGTGTAGAAGGTGTCAGACAACAGCGAGACTGCCCTAATCCTCAGTAAATCGACCCGATGGGAAATCCCTAATTAATTGAGAAATATGGCGTCTTCCTGTCTGAATTTGCTTATTTCTAGATTTCGGAGAGCAGCTCTTGTTACGTCTTCGCCTATAAATTAAGAGGTTCTTAATCATCAGAAACCTTTTCAAGTAGGCACTCGCAATATGTTGGGAAACAGGAGATTACGCTTCCCGTCTCCAGGGTTATTGCTAACAGGAGGCCAGGACATCACCTCTCCGCTAGCCTCAAACACGGAGGCAAACATCCAGCAGCAGAAAGTGGGTCAGGTCGATCCGGACGAGTGCAGAACGATAGCGTTAATATAGAAAGGAAAAACAGAATAGAAAACCTACACGGCACCTATGAGAAATCATCCTATGAGTAGAGCTGAACAAAATCTTTGAGGTTTTTTGATTAAAACCTGTTGTCGCTGGAGGAGTCAGCTGCAGCCGAGGGGCTATTGCTGCCAGCATCAACACGGGAAGGGCAAGACCTCAACCTGGAGCTGCAATGGGACCGCTCAGAAAGCGCCGCAGGTTAATTAAACCCTTGCAAGCGGTCGAGGCCGGACAGAGCTGCTCCGGGATTGCTGGCGCTGCAGCAGGGTGCCCAGGGATCACGGAAACCTCAAAACCCGGCCTGGCCGGCCAAAGGCACCAGGAATGCGGGAATAAAATGGGATTTAGCTGCTGCCCCCAAGCCAGCCGTTCTGCTTGAGACAGCACCCAGATGGTGCAAGAGGAGACGTCAGGAAAAACTCGAGCTGCCACCGAAAGAAGGGAGGCGGGAAGCAAAGGTGTAAGTGAGGCCCGGGAACAAGAGCAGCGACGCCTTCACGAAAGATTTGCCCTAGAAACGCGCTCGCTCTGCGGCTCTGGCTGCAACCCGGCCGCTGCAGCAGCCCCGCAGCGGGCAGCTCTGCAGGAGGGCGGCCGCGGGTCCAGCCCGCCGCACAGGCACGATGCCCCTGCCACGCTGATGGTTGCAGATGTGCTAATCATCCCGTTAATCATCACCACCCCAGCTGCAATTGGGCTCCCTTCACAGGAGAAAACTTTGCTCTTCTCTTACAAGAGGTAATTTAGCCAAATCAACCCCAGCACACGGTGTTTGAAGAAGGCCCTAACACATAAGTTGGTGCAAATGGGACTGCGAGGTGCCTGCTCTGAACTCAGGTGTACAGCAGAGATCTGGGAGCAAGCAGAGCTTGCAGAAGTAATAAAGCACCTGAGACTTGCTCAACTGGTGGTTTCTCCTTCCAAAAAATCCAGCTTCATGGTATAACATAACCAGAGAAACACAACCGAACACCCAGGGCAGCTCAGGGAAAGGCACCGGCGTTGCTCCGTCCCGCTCTCGCGCTCCCTGGGCACCACCCCAGCACGCACCCGAACCAGCAGAAATCCCCCCTTTCCCGTAGCAGCCCCAGGACCTTTTTCTGAGCACTGTTTTCAGCAAAAGCCACTTCCCAGGAGCTCAGTTCTGCTAACACTGCCAGGGAGGCACTGAAAAACCAAGGAATAGATACAGGAGGAACAGCATGAACAAGCCAAGCAGCTCCAGCCCTGCTACCCAACTACATCACRCTGCTCAGCGGCAGCAAACGGAACAAAACCGCAGCACCTCTTTCCAACTCGGCACTTTCACCAGTAAGACAGCGCTGGTGCAAACACAGACTAAAGCAAAGGGGATGCATTTTACCTGCAAAGCTGCATCTGAACTCAGGGCTGGTTCTGATGTCCTCAGCCACCCCAGCAAAGAGCTTCCTGCAGCACAGCCAGGAACAACTTCCCTCCTCCCCCCTCCGGTGCAGCCCTGGCTTTTGCTGCCAGCTGGTCCAAAGGGCTGAGCCCAGCACAGCTGCCTCCAGCCCCTCGTTTGCAGGAGCCCCGGTTGCTAATTGCAGAAAACACCCCTCAGCTGCCAGCAAGGGGGGGCTGAGCACCTGGAGCTGGAGCAAACCCTCCCCTGCACAGGGCTGCGGATGCTGCAGCTCTTGGCCCTGCAGCCGGACCCTGCCAACACGGTCAGGAGCTCGGTGGTGGCACCAGCCAGGGCTTTCTGTTGGTTCCCATCGGAAAAAAGAACGGGGCCACKCGCCAGGGCTGGTATCCTGAAAACATTTTATTTCATCACTATTCCGTGGTAGCATAAATAAGAGCCGGCGACAGCACATCAAACGCAAAGACGGGAGCGCGGCCGGTGCTGGGCACAGGGCAGGTCGGCGGGGAGGAGAAGCCGTTGCACCGACAGCGCGAGGCAGTTTAACAGCGTGATTCATGTGAAAATATACACACAGATATATATAGGCAAAYAGCAGTATTTGGTGTCTTTCCCCGTGTGACAGGCCTAATTCGCAGCAACGCGATCGTACGTACCTAGGGTATGTTTTTTATGTGTTTATTCATTAGAGGACGACACACGCGTGTGCACACGTGCCCCTCCGGAGCAGCCCCCTTCCACGGGTCTCAGCCCGAAACCAGACCCGAGGGTGCTCTGGCGGTGCCGGGCCGCGGACGCCCGGCGCGATGCGGCGGTGAGGGGCCCCGGGAGCTCCCGAGCGGGCGGGAGGGCTAACGTGCAACCCGGGCTGATCCGCGGTGCCGTCTGCTTTCCCGGCGAGAGCGCTCGCAAATCTAAGCCCTTTCTGGAAACGCGCTAGTCGAGCGAATCCACTTCCAGTTTCGTACGCAGGGGCATCTGCCGTCACAGTTTGCATAGGAAAAAAGTTAATAGCGATAAACCATCTTCACCGGCTCGAGGACACGCTGCGTTTTCCCTCGCTGGGCCGGTGCCGTTGGAGGATGCGATGCTCTTCTACTTACTCCAAGAAAAACGCGGGGCGCGAAGGCCGCCCCGGCTTCCCTTCATGCAGCAGCTCCCAGGTATAGTGCAGAGGCCTTTTTAGTGCTAGACAAGACTAGGAGGACAGATTTCCAGTTAGCGTGTGGCTCTTGGCAGGTCACTTGACTTCTGGCTCATATTCTGTGTAAGTGGATACAATAAAATTAAAGAGCGAGTATAAACAAAGAAAGTTTATTTATAAAATGTCCCGGGAAGTTAATTATTCTTCGGGCTGTTACGTAAGTTCTTTAGCTCCAGCTGTAGCTGCCGGAGCCGTATGTCTTTCTGCGCGAGCTCGTCCTTCAGCCGCCGGATCTCGTCTTGCTGCCGGAAGAACATGCGCAGCAGCTGGGGGGAGAGGAGACGGAGCTGCCGGGGCTGCCGGGGCCTTGGTGCTCAAGGGAAAGGGTTTTAAGCAGAATTTTTAGGAGCCTGACGCTGCTATTTTGGGGCTCCTGCACCTCAGCTGCAGCAGGACACCTCGTGCTGCAGGGAAATGCGCCGCGCGGGGTTTTCAGGTTGGGAATAAGAGCAGAGACCCGGCGGCAGCAGCTCCGGGGGCTGCAGAGACCCGGTGCCGGCGGCAGCTCCGGGGGCTGCAGGGACCCGGCACCAGCAGCAGCAGCAGCTCCGGGGGCTGCAGGGACCCGGCACCGGTGCTGGTGGCAGCTCTGGGCGTTGCAGGTACCCGGCACCAGCAGCAACTCTGGGGGCTGCAGGGACCCAGCACCGGTGCCAGCGGCAGCTCCGGGGGCCGCAGACCTCGGCGGGTCCGTGCTGGTCCGGCGGTGATGCTGGGCATCCCCCCCGCTCACCTCGTTCTCCGTCCGGGGCGGCACGTTCTCCAGCAGGTCTATGCCGTTAACCACGACGCTCTTCTTCTCGCGCGCCGGCGCCTTGAAGACAATTTTGGACGTCTTCTTGTAGCCCTCCTTCAGCGACATCAGGATGGGATCTGGGGCAGGAGGAGGAGGAGGAGGGCAGCGGGTCGGCGCCCGGCTGCGGAAATGCAGCGCTGCCCCGGCCCCGGGGGCTGCACGGCCGCCGGCGCTGCACCCCGCGCTCAGCACCGCAGCACCGTGCTCAGCACCGTGCTCAGCATTGCACCCCGGCCGCAGCCCCGCGCTCAGCACCGCGCTACCTCTGTTCATCCCGCTCAGCCACTCGTCCGGCGTCAGCGCTGGCTCCGTGCCCGGCGTCATGGGGTAAATGTCCTCCTGGTACGTCTCCGACTAAAAGCCCAGGAAAGAAAAGCGAGTGTCCCCGTTAATTTGCTCATGGTTTCGGCCGGGCACTGCGGTCAAAACTCACAAGCGGAAACCCGGCGATGCACCCGGCGGGCAGGCAACCCGCGCGCCCCTCGCCCCGTCCCCGCGGCCGGCACTCACCCGCCGCGGCACGATCATGGAGATGGGCTCGATGAGCCCCTTGAGGGTGACGAGCTTGTAGAAGCGGAAGACCTCGCAGGCCGACACGTCCAGCCCGTGCTTCGGCATCACCCCTGCGGTGGCGGCGGCGGGGCGGCGTGAGCGGGGTCACGGGCGCCCAGCGCCGCGCACAGACCCGGAGCCCACCCAGCCCATCGCCCCGCCGGCACCCGGGACCGAGCACAGCACCAGGGCCAGACTGGTGCATTTGCAGGAATGGAGCGAAAGTCAGGAAAATTTGCAGGAATTGTGGTTATTCGGGGCAGTTTTGCAGCATGCAGGGCATTGCATCGCGTGTGCCACGGCAGGACGCGGGCACCCCAAATCCCAGCAGCGCAAACGCTGCAAATCGAGCTTAAATCCCCAGCGAACGCCCCTCGCGCCCGCCCGGCCGCATCCTTACCCAGGCCTTTCTGCGGGGCCGGGGAGCGAAACTCCATCAGGTAGCTCAGGTAGGGCTTTTCGGAGCCGATCTCGTAGTAGCGGATGTTGCCATCCCCCTGCGGCGCGGAGGGAGGGAAGGGTTAGGGGCTGCGCTGGGCGAAGCCCGGAGCCCGCCACGGAGCCGCCCCTGCTGCGGGCTGGATCCGACCCTGCCCGCCTGCCTAAATGCAGCAATAATTAGTGAAACCCTGCAATAATTAACAAAACCCTGCAATAATTAACAAAACCACATTTTCCCACCCGTTATTTGCTAGGAGAGCAGTCCCTCCATCCGCCTGCTGCAAACGCATGCTCGGGAGATGCTTTATTCCGACGTTAGCCGAAAATTTAGCCGGGGGTGAGCAGCCCCGCGTGCAGCGCGTTGCTCGGCCCGGGCAGCCGAGCCAACCCACCTTGCCGGCCAGGTACAGCATGTGCGTGTCAGCGTCGTAGAAGGGGAAGAGGAGGCCCGAGAGCCCGTCGATCTCCTCCTCTATGAGGGGCATGGCCAGATCTTCCTGCGCGACAGCGGAAGCGTTTTATGGACCGCGAAGCGCGAGGCGGGGGGGCCTGCGGGGTCGGGATGAGCCCCGGGTGCCCCGGCAGCATCGTGCTGCTCCAGCAGCATTGCACCACCCCAGGGGCATCGCACCGTCCCGGCAGCATTGCACGGCCCCAGGGGCATCGCACCGTCCCGGCAGCATTGCACCCCCCCAGGGGCATTGCACCGTCCCGGCAGCATTGCACTGTCCCGGCAGCATTGCACCCCCCCAGGGGCATCGCACCGCGGCAGGAGCCCTGCCCGGGGCCCCGAAGTGGGGCTTTTGGGGCGGGGGACTTGGGGGTGTTTTTCTTTTCCCTGCTCGGCCGTGCACCTGCCTCCACCATGGCCCCAGCGAGCCCCCGCGGCCCCCGGCCCACCTGGTCCCAGAGGGCGATCTGCCGCGTGTTCCAGCGCGAGACGCCCGTGGTCAGCAGCCGCTTGGTGCTCCCCAGGAAGACCACGCGGTTCACGCGGTGGTTCTTGCAGCTGGCCTCCTGCAAGACAGCCCGCGCCCGCCGTCACCCGGCCCTTTCTCCGAATTGCTGCTTTTTCCCCACGTAGCTATAATTAATACATTCAAAGCCTCCAGCTCCTCTGCCTAGGGCTGAATCCTCCCGGTTGCTCAGCTCGGTTGAAGCAGATGGTGCTTCGTCGTGCAAGAGCCGCGCACGGATCTGCCCTACGCGAAACGCTGCCCTCGAGCAGCAGCATCGCGGGCCGATGCGCTGACACGTTTCAGCAGGGTTTTGCCCCGGGATCCCGTTCCCAAGGCCAGCGCCGTGGGAAGCAGGGTGCAAAGCAGGGCTGAGCGGGCGCCTCACCTGCAGCACCCGGCCCGAGCGCGGCTCCACCACGCGCAGCCGCTTGTCCTTGCAGGTGGTGGCCAGGAGGCTGCCGTCGGCGTTGAAGGACATGCAGAGGATGACGTCCGTGTGGCAGTCGATCATCTTCACCGGCTCCCCGATGTCCAGGTTCCAGATGAGCACCTGCGGCCGGCGGCCCGGTGAGGATGCATCCCGCGGGAAACGCGGCCCGGGGGGAGCAGAGCCCCGCCGAACCCGGGAAAACTCCCGGGAAAAGCCCCGGGAAGCGCCGGCGGCTCACCTTGTAGTCGTAGCCGGCGCTGAAGAGGATGTTGTTGGTGGTGGGGTGCCACTCGACGAGGCCCACGCGCCGGCTGTGCCCGTACAGCTCCAGCACCGCCTCCGTCATGTTGCGCTTCAGGCCCCCCTCGGGGATCTCCCAGATCCGCACCTGCGGGGCGACGCGCCGGTCGGCCGCCCGCCGCATCCGGATGCGGCCCCGGCACCGCCCCGGCGCCCCGTCCTGCTGCCGGGCCGGCGGCAGCACCAGCAGGATGCTGGGGCAGGATGAGGCCTTTAAGCATCTCCCTCCCCTGCAGCTAAGCAGCCCCAGCTCATTCTTCCCAAACCGGCTCTAAACGCGTTGACGCTGCGGCAGGTCGCCGGGAGGGAGCTGGAGCATCCTGTGCATTTGGGGGTGAACGTGGAGGGGGGGTCAGCGCCGCCCAAACGACCCCGCGGCGAGTCGGTACCAGCCTGGGTGGCCACGAGCCCCTGCTTCCGAGCAGCCTGGGCTACGGACACGTCTCCAGAAAATACAGAGGCGGCGGCAACCACTGCTCCCGGGAGGCGTTCCTGGCTCGGCCCGCCGGGACCGCCGCTACTCACGGAGGTGTCCTCGGAGCAGGAGGCGATGATGTTGTCGATGAAGGGGTTCCACTTGATGTCGAGCACGTTGCCCTGGTGGCCGCACACTTTGGGGTAGTTGGGCTCAATCCGACCGGTCTGCAATTAATGACGAGAAAAAGGGAATTAAGCAGGGTGGGCGACCGCGGCGGCCCTTCCGCGGTGCTTTGGGCGGGCAAGGCGCCAGATCCGCCGCGAGAAACGGTTCCCAGCCTGGAAGTGACTCTGATCAAGGCACACATGCATGTATATATATACACATATATATGTATACACACACGCAGACAGGCGGCTCTCCTGCCCGGGCCGGCTTGCTGCTCCGTGCACCCTCCCCGTGCAGCCCCGCGCGGCCGTGAGCTCACCCCGGCACCCGCAAACTAGGTCAGCGCGCGACACGGCCGATAAATATTTATAAATAAAATTTTCCCGGCACCGGCAGCGCTGACCCTTGGAGCACCGAGCTCCCGGCTCCGGCAGGCGGAGGGGACGAGGCGCCTCGGCACACGCACCGCGCTCGGGGCTGCAGCTGCGGCACGCCGGCCCCGGCCCCTCAGTGCAGGGAAGCAAAGCGAGCAGCTTAGCAGAGAAGGAAAACACCAGGCCCATATGCACACACAAACCCCCTCCCAATTTATTGCTTATTAAGTAAAAACTTAACTCTGAGCAGCAGCTCAAGGCATCCCCGCTGCTGGCGGGGCAGCTGGGCCTCCGGTTCGTTTTCCCACGCAGCCCCGTTTTCCCCTATTCCCCTATTTTATTAGCTCAGCGAAAAGCCAGTTCCCGCTCGGATAAACCCCTTCCAAGCCGTCCTCCGCACACGGCACGGATATAAGAGGAGAGCGCGGCTGGCCCTAACGCGCGGGGGAATTAGTTATGTGGGTCACCGCAGTTGTCAAGGTAAAGGGAAAAAGATGGGTGTCTGCTCTCGTTACCGCCGGTACGCGAGCAACCCGGCACATCCAGCCCCGCCGCGGCCTGGGTAACGGGGCCGTCGGCAGCCGCCCCCCTCTGCCCCCCGGGACGTCGCTTATAGACCTGCATTAACTCC
Organism: Casuarius casuarius; assembly: GCA_003342895.1. NCBI lineage: Eukaryota > Metazoa > Chordata > Aves > Casuariiformes > Casuariidae > Casuarius > Casuarius casuarius. The sequence continues at coordinate 1,371,603 of PTFA01000231.1, forward strand.
CCGCCGGCGCCAGGCGCGGGATTACGGCGGGCCCGTGGTGAGCGCTTAATGCGGGGCTGCTTCCTACCTGACGAGCCGCGCTCTAATTAGGGCGCGCTGGGCCAATTCCCTGCCCATATGGCACCCGGCTCGCTTCCACCGCGGCGACGGATAGCTGCCGGGGCAACTTTAACCCCCGTCGGGGCCCATCGCAGTGGCATCGGGCCGGGTTCGATGGATGGGTGGGATGGAGCTGCCGTGCACCCACCTCTGCGGGGACCCGGGACCTTTAATCGCCTCCCGGTTCCCTATTATGAAGCAGTTTAGGCTTCAAAGCCAAGCTGATATTTTGGATGTTTTTGCCATGGGTTTGCCAAGCTGCCGGGGTTTTGGGTGGCGCCATGGCCGGGACGGTCCCTCGGACCCCTCCACCTGCAGCAGCCACGCGTCCCCCCTCCTGCCCCCGGATGCCTGTCCGTACCCGAATTACAGCTCAGCCGTGCGAGGGCTCCGGCAAAGCGACGGCCCCGGGACCTGCCCGAGGTCTCGATCCCGGACCCGAGTCCCAGGGCACGGAAAAGCGAGGCCGGAGGAGGAGCACGACCAGCCGTGCACGAGCTGCAACAGCTCAAGGGACATCGTTGGCAAAGACAAGCCCTTAATGAAAGAAGTGGGAGAAGAGGAATCGAAGCTGGGAACATCTCCCATCCCAACATGGAGACCGGTGTGATGCTCCCCTTGGAAAAACGGCTCTGATGGAAGAGCTGGTTTGCAATTAAATTAAGTTTTCCAAAGGAAGGAACTCTGCAAAACGTTGCTTTGGCTGCAGGAACATCCGAGCGCCCGAGAGCAGCATTTATTTTTCTGCACCTTTCTGGCCGCTTCGGCAGCTCCGGGGCCGGCCGCCCCGCACGGCGCCCAGCCCTGCCCCGCGCCAGCCTATTCCCTCCACCGAGTCACTGCAAAAACTGCACCACGAAAAACTATAAAAAACCCAAAAAACTCAGATTTTTCATGTTCTTCAGCTTCTCCCAGGGAAACAAGCTCCCCTGCGGACGCCGTGCGGGACCGTGCCACCCGCGGTGCATTAACGGCGTGCAGAGCGCGGCTTTATGGCTTATTAGGCTAAGCAGGGCGGCAGACACCGCCCGCCCGAACGGCGCGGATCATCCAGCCTCCTCCCCGCGTCCACAGCTGCATTAGCAGGACGCTGTGAACACCGTCTGGAGCAGGAATTCGTGCAGCAGCTGCGCTGAGGAGGGTAAAGGCATCTTCCGCTGCATTTAAAGGTCTCTCCTGCTGGAGGATGAAGAAGGAAACGGAGCAGGTTTCGCTGAGCCAGGGCAGACTCCCGGCTCCTCCCGGCTGAGCAAAGGTTATTCCAGGCGAGCCGCTTCTGCCCGGGAGCCAGTGGAAACCGCAGCGAGACAGGGGCACAAACCCCGCCAGCCTCGGCAGCCGCGTGCGGAAGAAGCGGCCCCTCCGCGCCAGCCGGGGAGTCGGTCCGTGATCCCGCCTTGGCCTCCGCTTCGTGCCGTCAGTGCTTGACCCGCTACGTGCCTCAGTTTCCCCAGGAGAGATGCTATCGCCCATCTCAAGGGCTTCTCCTGGCAAACGCCAGCTCTCGGGGCACTGAGATATGCAAACAGCCCCGGCTTTATCAGGCCACTTCCCATATAAATATATATATATAAAATATAAATATAAAATACTGCATCGACTTTTATAGGACCTAGTTATTCCTTTAGTTGGAACAGGCAAGTTATAAAGTGTATATAAAGCGATATAGCCGGCCCCGTGCGCGCATCCAACGTGCCCGTCGGCACGGACCGAGACCCGAAGCCCGGCTCCGGCGGCGTTTATCCGCCCCACAAAAGCAGCAGCCAGGATCGAGCTCGGTAATTAAAGACAAAAGCCCATTTAATGTCCCCGTTAAATGGGACTGCAGACATTAAAAATAAATCCATGTTTACCGGTAACAAAAAGGCACTTTTCCCGGCGCGGGCGTGCTCCGTCCCCGCTGCGCCGGCAGAGGGGGCAGCCCCGGCGCCGCTGCAGACGTGGCTGCAGACGCGGCAGCATCCCTCGGGGTGACATTTGCCTTTCCGCTGCCGAGGGCCGATGGTGGGAACGCCCGAGGGAGCCGGAGCGGGATCGTGCTCCGTTCCGCGGAGGCAGGGAGCTCCCGGGAGCCCGCCGGGGACATCAGACACGGGGGGGGGACCCTGCGCCGAGCGCCCGGGCGTGGGGAAGGGCCCCAGCGCGCAGAGCCCCGGGAAGCGAGGGCGCTAACCGTGTGATGAGCTGGCCCGTTCTCTGCAGCCGGGGCGCTCGGGCATCCTATGGAGGCATCTCAACCATGCAATGAGCTTGCCCGTTCTCTGCAGCCGGGCCGAGCCAGGGTGGACGGGGCGCTTGGGCATCCTATGGAGGCATCTCAACCATGCAATGAGCTTGCCCGTTCTCTGCAGCCAGGGCGCTCGGGTGTCCGGCGTGGGTGCACATGGCTCCCACAGGCAACGCACGCGCTTCGCACCATGAGCACGTGAGCCAAGGAGATGCCGCCAGGGTAACCCACCGGGCTAGCGCAGGGGGATGCACCACCTGCGAGCCCGAGCCGAGCACGGCTGCGAAAAGCAGCCCCAGCRGCAGCACAATTTGGGATTTCAGCTTCCTGCACGTAAATAAAGATGCCCCCCCCCATGCTCTCTGCTTCCTCGTGTCACGCAGCCAGGTAACATCCTCCGGCAGTGTAAAATAATCACCGGTGCCTCTGCAGAAACAGAAACCCTCCCAGGGTGGTGCAAGCCGCGCCAGGCACACGGGCTGCTCCCGCCCGGTAAAGCCCAGGCGAGCAGGGAGCCCGCGGGAGCACCATGCGCTCCGTGCCATCTCCGTGCGCCCCGTGCCGTCTCCGTGCGCTCCGTGCCGTCTCCGTGCACGGCGCTGCAGTCCCTGCGCGGGCTCGTTTCCTCAAAATTTCCCTCTCCCCTGCCAAAAAGGTGAAAACACGCCGAGATCCGAGCAGAGCCCAAAGGCGGCATCCCGAGGGCATTGCGTGCACCGGGATGCGCGCCGCCGGCACTGCTGCCGACGGGGAGAGGCGAAAAGCCGGGGGCCGTTTTGCAGAACAGCAAACCGACCCGTGCACACGCCAGAGAAAAGATTTACCCAACGTTAACGACCAGCAATCGGATAAAAGCAATATTTGACGTGATGGCTAGAGCAAGCCTGCAGTGGCCGCCTAAACCCGCCCGGCCTGAACCGGGTTTGATTTTGCTGGCGGCAGCGTTTGGGCAGGAAGGAGCCGACATCTCGGCTCCGGCAGCGGAGCATATGGCCCGCAGCGTGCAAACGCGTCGCGGCTCGACGCATCGAGCGGGGGGTTTTCTGAGGCAGGTTTCCGACGGGAACAGAGGGCAGGGATCGAAAAAAAAGGAGAGATGGCAGCAAATCAAATCCTGCATGGATCCGCAGTATCTAGGTTACCTTAATTATGTTCAGCTAAATATGGATGCCAATTAATTAGATGGCTGCTGATTTCCAAAGAAAATTAGTTTACTCTTAATGAGCTAATCAGTCCCTATTTAAAAAAAAAAAAGGAATTATTAAATCGTACGAAGGCGCGTGTAGCCACTCGACGGGGGCTGCCAAGGTCTGCTCTGACCGGCGTTGATCGGGCGATAACGTCCCCGCGCTCGCTCTGCCGGGGGATTTCCACGCTGATGATCCCAGCGGAGCAGCGGCAGCAGCTCCGGAGCCGGGACCCCGACAACCGCTGCCCGGACCGCCGGCGGCTGCAGTGGGGAAAGGGGCAGCGATGGAGACTGGGGCGGGCTGAACGCTTAGCTAATGCTCCTGGTTTTCAGAATATTAATAAGAGTCAAGCTGTGCACTGCAATTAAAACGCTGATTACAGCCTCTTCCATCTGTAGCTGATTCTGCTCCAGAAATTACAGGAAAATTCAGAGGAGATGGGAAAGCAGCACGGGAAAACCCTGAAAGCGGGGCGGTGAGCACAGCCCTGGGCTGGCGGCTGGCAGCGCCGGGCGCTCGCGCTCGGGAAGCAAAGCAGAGGTGATATTTATTTAATGCACCAGGCTGCTGCTGCTCAGCGTTTCATCGGCGGGAGACGCGGCTCTGCCTCCGCCGCGGGCGCTGGGCCGTGAGCGACGGCTCCTGACAGGCACCGCGCTCGGCGTGCGTTCCCACGGGGCCGTTTCTGAAGCATCAGCTGCATTTCCAGGAGTTTAAAATTGCACGAAGGAGGGATGCACGGACGTACTCGGGAGCTCACGCCAAGAGCCGAAACCGGGACGTCGTGAACGGCCTTGCTGGAAACGGCGTGCATGCTGCAAACGGGGCGGATAGCAGGGAAACGGGTCCGTGCTTCCCCTGCACAGCGGCTTCGCATCGGTGCAGCTTTAAACCCCAATCCGGACCCTCCGCGCGGCAAACACCTCCCGGGCATCGGCTGCTGCGAGCAGGGCCGCCCCGGCACGCCCCATCGCCAGCCCACCGAGCCCAGCTCTCCGCCCCGGCACCGAGGCCAGGGACTGATGCCGGTTACAGCATGCTGGTGCATTTTTCATCCTCCTCCTCTCCCCCCGTTTCACCCTAAATAAGGCCATTTTGCGGGAACATCCCCGCCGACATGTCCGGCAGCGCGGGCAGCCTGTGACCCACTGCCGCGGGTGAGGCAAGGCTGGGTGCCCAGGCCGGATCCGGCCTCCGAATGGGCCGTAACCAGGATTTTGCAACAGAGAAATCGGTCTGCAGCTCTGCTCTCGCTCCCAGGCTGTTTGCAGCGCTGAGCGCGAGGGCTGGGGACGCACGGGCAAGACAAGCCCGGTGCACGCCGCCTCCAAGACACCCGAATGCCGCTGCAAAGAGAAACTTGGAGCACGGCTCATTTTTATCCTAAAGAGAAGGACGGTCCGTCGAGCCGGCTGCAAAGCCCCCTCCCCGCGCGAACGCGCCTCGCGGGGCCGAGCGCGTACCTGCTCCAGCGGGATGACGAGGAAGGAGCCGCCGCCGGCGCTCTCGGTGACGATGGCGAGGAAGCGGGCGTTGACGGCGCAGAAGTGGTTGTCGTGCACGTTCTTGGTGATGGGCACGCCGTCGAAGCAGTGCTCCCGGTTCGCCACTTTGCCGTAGACGTTGCGGAACTTGGAGCTGCGGTACTGCGGGCGCCACGACATCTGCGGGGGGAGCGAGCCGCGTCAGCGCCGCCGGCACCGCCCGAAACCGCCCCACCTTTAACGCCATACGCGACCTGCAAAGCCTCGGCCTCGAGCTTTACTCCTGTTTTAATGCAATCCCCCTTCCCTCTCGGCCGGCTTAACCCACGCTCCCATAGAGCTCTGCCCAGGCAGGGCAGTACAGGGGCAGTATGGCTTTGCAAACACCCCCGAGAAGATGAGGCTCACAAAAGGCATTAAAAGGCTCCATACTGTTGCAAAATTCAAGCTGATACCCTTTCCAAAAGGAACTGCCTACACACAGCACTACTATTTTATGCACGTATGACAACTGCATTAAGGCTTTTAATGCAATGACTTGGAAATGGATGAATCCGAGTAATCTGAACTACATAAAAGCACGCATGAGGGCAGGACGAGAGCACTCAGACAGGCAGCGCGTATCAAACAGTTATTGCACGTGCTCCTGCTGCCCGAGCCCGCTCCGCACGGCCGTCGCCTGCGTGCCACGCGGCCTTGGTACCGCAGCGCCCAATGCCGCACGGCGCTGCCGGCCTGGGCAGCCGCAGAGCATCGTGCCGCTCGCTGCGGGTATGATGCTGCAAACCTCGGCGCGCTCTCCCACCCACGCAGGCGCCGCGACCAGCGTTTCAGCGCTATTGCATTTTCCTTTTCAAAGCTATTTGCTCTTCCTGATGCCCCCGTGTCGCTGCTCTAGCCGTGCGCTCCCGCGCCGGGAATAGCCCCGCGTCCTGCACGGAGCCCGGGTCCCCGACCTCGTCCCCGGCCCCTTGCAGTGCTCAAAAGCAGCATCTCTTGTGCAGACCCAGGCCTCTGCGTCCCGCCTGCTCCAGGCTCAAAGCGAAACGTCGCGTTTGCTTCCTCCAGCCCGAGCCGAAACCCTTTGTTTAACGCACATTTTGGCAGCGGTGCAAAGCAGCATCCTTTCAAACGGGGACAAGAAAAGCCTGGGCTTTTTGCAGATTCTTTTCCCTTCCTCCCTCCCTCGCTAACCATTTGCTGGGCTCTGACCCCAAGTTTCCCAAAGATTTGGTTGTATTTGGAGCCCGCTGTTTCCGCTGCAGGTGATTCCCCCCGACAGCCACCCTCCTCTCGGCTCTAAACAAAGGAGAAAAGAAAAACACGCGGTGAAGCCCCTTCCCAACGGTGCTGCGCTAAAATCCCGGGCACCGTGCACCCGGCGGGCACGCGGTCCGCAACACCCAGCAACGCTGGGAGCTGCTTTCCAGAGCATTTGCAATCCTGCAACGCATGGTTTTCATGAAACTTGCTCTTTGAGCAATTCTCTGTATTTTGCTGACACTAATGGGCATTTTATTCTTCCATCACCACGCTCTTGGCGGCCCAGAGATATTAAGAAAATACTATTGATTTACTGGAGTCATTTTCATCCATCTCCGCGGATCAGACGAACATGCCACCGTTCCCAGGGCTCACTCGCTTTCCGCGTTATTCATGGACTCTGGTTTTTCCCTTCATTACAAAACTCCTCCTCCGCCTTTGGTGGAGCAGGCCGTAAATGAAAAATGGGAAAGCTATAAAACACTTCGAAGCAAGGTAATAAAATAAATTGCATCCCCAATCCGGACGCTCAGCATCGATATCAAACCTCGCGAAACCTGCAGCAGCGGAGGACCTCCCATAATATCGGAGGGTAGCTGATGCGTGCCGTGCCGGGTAGCTGATGCGTGCCGTGTTCCCACCGTTTCGGCCGCGGTGCCGCTGCCGGGAGCGTGCCCGGACACCGGGCAGGGGCACGAGCTCCGGCTGGACGGAGGGAAGCAGCATTTTGCCTGTTTTTTTGCTTTGCAGGAAGGATTTCGTGGAAGACGGGCAGGCAGAAGCAATCCAGAGCGCAATACGGTGTGTTTGTCCTTGCACCGCGCTCGTGCCGCTGCCCAAAGCCAGAGGCAGGTGCTGGGGGTGCCGGGGACGCCAGGGACGGTGCTGCGAGCCGAGGCCTCGCGCGGGTTTGCAAAACGCCAGCGGAAGCAGCCCTTGGCCAAAGCCGCCGTGCAAAATGTAGGGCAGGCGGCGGGCGGCTTTCCCTCGCTGCCAGTGCCGGATTAGGGCGATGACGCCGAAGGGAGCCGTCACGGGCCGCGTCCTGGCTCGGGGAGCCTGGCAGCATCCCGGTGCCGGTGGGGGCACAGCAGCCCGTCCCTGCTGCCACTTCACTTCCTGCAGGATGCGGCCGGGAGAGGCAAATCCCAGCAGCCCGGGAGCCGCGAAGCAGGAGCAAACCCAGCCCCCGTCCAGGCTCTTCCCGGCATCCTGGCAGCTCCGGCCTCTCCCGCGGCAGCAGCAGGGCGCAGCGCTCGCCTCAATGGGTTTATTTTTAAATGCATCTTTTCAGGCATCGGGAGCCTTGGCAACAGCCGCCGGGACAGCGAGCTTGCAAAGAGAAGCACCCGCGGCGCCGGAAAACGCGGCCAGGCCGGGAAGCGGGCTGTAATCCCTCCCTAAGCTACGGCTCCTATAAATAGCCCCTCCGAACCCGCCCCGGCCAGGGCGGCTCGCGGCCCCCGCCTGCCGCCGCACCGCAGGTCCCGCGCTCCTGCAGCCGCCGCCGCAGCCGAAACCCGTCCCCAGCACGGGGGGCTCCTGCCCCACAGCCCCCCCGCCTCCCCCTGCATTGCATATGTATCCCACGCGCCAGCATCCCCTACGCTGCATTTTCCCCCAAAAACGTTCGTCACCGATTTCTCCGATTTCGCGGAGAAGCCCCGGCCTGCCGGAATTAGTCATCCGATGCTTGTTGTTCCCTGCACCAGCAGAGCCGAGCAAGCGCTGATTTTAATCTCCTCGGCAGCTAATGCTCTGCTGCTTCTCAATTCAACCTTGAAAACGGCTTTTGTTCCCGTTAACGGCTCCATGCTAACGAGCCTCGGTGCGGTTGACGTTTGGGCACGTCCCGTTCCTCGCTTTTGGGGAGGGAAGATGTCACTTAGCCCCCGCCGCCCCACGGCAAGTTCGGGATGTCCGGATTCCCGATTGCCCCCAACGCGCGGCTCGGCCGAGGCCCTCGCTTGCTTTCGCAGCCCTACGGGGACGTTCAACACCCCCAGACGGGCTGGGAAAGGCGGCGGGGCGGCTGGGGGCACCTCGCACGCGGGGCAGCAGCGAGGACCAGCCCCTCCCCGGGCTTCGCCCGCCCGCTGCAAAATACCCGAGCGCAGCAGCGTGGCGGCGGCCGTCAGAGCCGCGAAACCACGTCCTGGTCCCCCGGGAACGTCACCGGGAGCAAGCGGATGGAGAGCAACTTCTGGTGGAGACCGAGCACGAGACGGGGCTTGGGAGGGCGAACGGAGACGAGCAGCTCCTCCTCGGAGAAGGGTATTTTCCCGGTCCTGATCCCGGTTTAACACCCGCTAAGAGGGAGCGCGGCTGGGTCTCCAGCAGCCCCGTGGTCCGGCGGGGACCGGGCGCGGGAACGGGCCACCGGCACACGGAGCTGGGCGACCCGCCCTGGGGACCCGGCGTGAGCGGGGGCCGGACACGGGGATCTCCGGGGCCCTGCCAGCCTCACCCAAAAATGGAAGAACCGGGGAAAGGAGGCGCCGGGGGGAGCACAGGAACGCAGCGGGCGCGCGGGAGCATCGCCCCGGCCGAGGGCGAGAGCTGCGGCCGAGCAGCGGCGCCGGGGGAGGCAGGAGCCAGCCTGCACCTACCTTTCGCCCCCGGATCTGCTCTACCGTGTCCCCCGGCTCGCCGCTCCGGCAGAGCCTCCTCCACGGCGGGCGGGCAGGCAGCATCCCGGCGGCCGGCTCCTCCCTCGGCTCCGCCGCCTCCGGGCTCCCGCCGGGAAAACACGCAGCCCCTGGGCCCGCCGCGCCGCGGAGAAGCGGCCGGGCTGGAGGGGTGCCACCCCCCCCTCTGCCGGAGCGGCTGCGCTGAGCTGCCCCGTTCTCAGCTGCCGGCTGGGGGGCAGTGGGCACCCGGGGACGGGGGTCAGCGGCGGCAGCCAGCCGGGATGCCCTGCAGTCCCGTTGCCAAGGTTACGCCACGAAAGCAGACGCGATGGCTGCTGGATTCGCCGGGCTGCAAGGAAGGGGGTGACAAGGGGGCCGGCAGCGCCAACGCGGGGCACCCACAGACGCATCCCGAGCCGGCCGCAGAGCGATGCTCTTGGGGGATTTACGAGGATGCTGCACAGCAGCAGAGCTCCCGTTCCCACGGCTCCCGGGCGAGGACGGGGCGCGTTCCCCTGCCCCGGGCATCCCGCACCSGCGGGGCTGTTTCCCCAGGGAAAGGGAGCTCCGCGTTCATCCGGCTCGCGAGGAGCGTTAGCCTCGTGCTGCAGCTATTAATCGCATTAACATGCTCTGCACAAGCACGCGAGACACACCAACATTTCCGAAATGATTTTGCCAGCCTGAGCTCTGTCCAGCCCGGACGGAAGTGCCTGGGATTTCCCCCGGGTTTGACTTTCCGGGAATTTCCCCTTCCCAGAGCTCACCGGCCCATCGGCACCGACAGCGGGGCTTTGCCCCCTCTGCAGCTTCTCGGGATAACGTTTCCTTGGGGGAAAAATGCTGCAGGCTTGTGCTCAACTGAGAGGTTTTCAGGAAACTTCGAGGGGGGAAAAGTCGCTTTCCGCATCCCCAGACGAGCAGTAACCGGACCAGGCACCGCTTCCCGGACGCGAGCCAGGAGACCCGACCGTGGCAGCTGCTTCCAGCCAGGATCCGGTGGCTTTAAGAATAATAAATAAGTGGGGCTACCTGGTAAGCAGTCCCCAGCACCGGCGCGGCGTCGGGAGCGAGCCCACGGCCGGGGCTCGGGGCTGTGCTCYGGGACGGCTTGCAGCATCACGCGGCTTGTTTGGGGAGGTTGTCCCAGCTGGGGGCAAAACTTTTTCCAAAAGAGAAGGGAAAAAAAAACCATCAGGAAGAAAAACAAGCGCTTTCTTCTGAGGGTTTCGAGCCTCCRAAGGCGGCTTCCTGGCCGGCGCGCRGAAGCGCCAGCGACGCGGAGCACCGAGGGGAGCAGGGGAAGGTCACGGGCGCAGAGGCAGAGCAGAGCGCAGATGGTTCCCGCGAGCCGGAAACGTGCCGGGACGGGACGGGATGAGATGAGCCGCCGGCACCTGGCAGCTGCCCAGGAAGGGGCACGTGAAGCGCCCGGCCTTTCTGCCCGCTTTCCCGCGGTCCGGCGTGGATCCGCTGGCCGCCCTCCTTATTCGCATCCATTTATCCTTGCTCCGCCTGCCAGAGCCTTAAAGTTTGCCTTTTCCCCGTTTCCTTCTATTTGGATTTTAGTGCATAACGCCATAAAAGCAGGTTTCTTTGTGCTTCACCCCACTGCCGTTCCCCTCGCCGGGGCGTTGCAGCACACCGGCGCGGAGCTGCAAACCCCTCGGGGACGGCGCGGAGCACGGCTGGGGCCGCGGCGGTGGCCACACGCTCGTGCTCACAGCAGCAATGTTTTGGTGCTTTTAGCATCCTGGCCGCGTGCTTAAAAGCACTCGGCATTTCTGCAAATGCCAAGGTGGAGCCGCGYGTGCCTCATGCAAAGCAGCGGCGCCGCGGAAACGTGCACCGGCCCCTTCGGCAAGGCGGGGGCTGAAGGAGCGGTTTGGGGGGGGAATTACAGCAGCTGCTGCCCGCGAGCCAAGAACTGCGAGCGAGAGGGCGGCGGGCGGCTTTAGCCCGCRAGACAGCTGCTGCGAGGCGAGCGATGGGGCGGGACACAGCTGCAAGACACCCATCCTAATTAAACACCGCTTTCCTGCCAGCATCGCTGAGCGCCCGGTTATCTGCGGGAAATCGGGGCCCTGCTGGTGCTGAACCCCCCGAGCGGCGCCYGCGGCCCGTTTCCGTGCCCCTCTGCAAAACGCCGCCGTCTGTGCAATATCCCAGGCAAAGAACAGGCCTTGATGTCTTGTTGCCGATCGAGTGCAGGCAAGGCACTTCCCGAAAGACGCCCCGAGCGGGAGAGCGCTTCGCCGGGCGCGGGAACGCATGGGGCTGGCAGCGGCGAGACCACCGGGCATCAACGTGCTTTCGGGTGCAATCGCTGCACGCCGACGCCGGCTCCCCTGCAGGCAGCTAGCTCTGAGCATCGCGTTATACCGGGARGTCACAGGCGCTTTGGGCCCCAAACCCCGGCGTTCGGGAACCCCTGCGCGACTGGGTGACAGTCACACTTTAAGCCAGCAAACGGAGACGGCGAAGCGGCAGCAGACAGCCCGTCTCCAACCCGCTGCCCCGGTCGGCTCCGCGTGGCAACGCCGCTGCTTATCGCGGCGCTCTGCAGACGGAGAGCCCAGAGTTTGCAGCCGAGGCCGAACAAACCCTCATTTACTGACAGCGCTATCGAGCGTGAGCATCGGCGCCCGCGGGCAGGGCCGCGGCGGCAGGGCACCGCGCTCCTCGCCGCAGCGCCTGGCACGGCCCGCTGCAGGGCTGCGAGCTGCCGCCGCGCTCACAGAGCCGCTATTCTTCCCCGGGGAATTTGCAGCCGCTATCGTGCATGGGGGAACCAGGGCACCCCGCGGCGGCACGAGCCCCCATCCGGGCCGCGACCCYCATCCGGGCATCGCTCCGGCCCCGGGAACCTGCCCTTTGGGTCCTTCCCATTACCGAAAAGCAGCGGCGGTGGCGGCTCTGGGGCGGAGGCCGGCGGCGATGCCACCGTGGGACTCTCCCGCGCTGCGCCGGGGCGGGAGGCGTGCGTCGCCCCGCGATGCCCCTGCGAGACGCGGCCCGGCCGGGCTCTGCAGCGAGCGACGGGTTGCAAAGAGCCGCCGTGGCCGCTCGGCCTCCTGCCRCGGGATTTTCCAACGTGCTTCATCCAAACCCGCATCCCCGCCGTCGGCCGGGCTCGGGTCTCAAGGGTTTGGCCTGATTTCCCGTTAAATCTCATGGCCGTCGGGGGCTGGCGGAGGAACTGCCCGATGTCCCGGCTGCTCCTCTTGCAGCACTCCGGCTTTCCCGGGCTCCCGACCCCGGTGGCCCTTTCCCGGGAGCTGAGCGCTCGGCCGGGTCTCTCCTGGCCCCTGAAAGATCCCATTCAGGGAGCCGCGGGGCACCGGAGCAGCTGCCTCCGTCACGTAGGTCCTGCCCGCTGCCAGATCCCGGCAGCCCCGCACTGACTCGGGAGATCGGAATCCAGGGCTCCGCGGCTGGAGCTTCCTGCCGGCCGCGTAATGAATCGAACAATTCATCATTTGATAAAATTGCCATGAAAAGGAGGAAGGGGGGAGGGGGAAGAAGTGACCCGCCGCTGCATTTTGCACAGTACGAATTACAGCACCCGGCCAGCCGACCGGCTGCAGAGACACAATACTGAAGCAACAGATTAACGCTGCGTTGAATCAGAACTAAAACCCTCCAAAACCCACAGGCCAGAGAAGCTGCCCTTGACGGGAGCAGCACTTTCGGAAAGGGGGAGCTCCCAGTTTTGGGCTCAGAGCCACCCGCTGCGCTCGCTCCCACCGCAGCAGTCCCGCCCGAGCTAAGGGGGGGCGAACGTCGCTGTTTAAGAAAGGAGGACTTGTTTTGTCCTTTATTAGCGATTCATTTCCGACAGCCTTGTTTTCCTCTGGATCCAGCTGCTAACCACAGCGAGCCCGCTGCCTCTCCCGGTTGCTGCTCCGGCACCATTACGCGCTATCGGCACATCACGGGCTGCGAAACGGCTCCTCCCAAAGACTCACCAGCGCAGAGCATCCGCCCCGACCGACGACGCGAATCGATGTGCAGCAATTAATAATTAACAAAGTCTGCCCAAACAGCAACGAGCCCCAGGGCTTGGGAGCTCTGACGGACGAGGGAGCAGCTCGGGAGCTTCGGCTCGCGTTTTGGGTGCYGCCCCGGCGCCATCCCTCGTTCCCAGGCCCCCGGCCCGGCACAGAGCCCCGTTGCACGAGGACGCCCCGCTACCAAACGCGGTCCCACCTCGCTGCTCTGCTCCCACCGCGATTTACCACCTCAATTCTTGCATCAACCAGTTTTCATCRGCTGCGATTCTCAACCCAGACCGCGGCTGAGCACGTGGGCCGGTGGCTCCCAAGGCCGTCGGCAACACCCGTGCCGCGTAACGGCCTGCAGCTGCTTCGCCTGCACCTAACCCCTTCAACACGGGTTTCGGTAATAATATCTGGAGCTGGTTTTCAACCATCAGAGCACGCACAGTACTTCACCAAATCCATTTCTTAGAGAAACAYATAGAGAAGACGCCATCAAATGTAGCAACATCTTCAGAAACGAAGTCAAGCTGTGCTGTCCAAAGCCCGTTTTCTGTAAAGCCGTTTTGCATGACGACATGGCCCGGCACCTCCCAGCTTTGCACTACTGAACCAGCATCAGCTTTTCCGTGGATCAGCGTTTGCCCCAGACGCTTTAAATCTGCCCTTGCTGAGAAGGCAAAGGACAAGGCGACCGGCCGTAAGAGTCAGTCCCAGGCGCCCGCGCTGTAACCGGACCCTCGCAGTCGAGGGCGAATGCGGTAATTACCCTTTGCCCACGTTAGACTGCATCGTTTATTTACCAGCCTCGACCACGGCAGACCATCGATGCAATTTCCTCCCTGCGTTTCTGTTCTGGCTTCGTCGAGCCGCTGACTTAAGAGGATGAGCCGCTATCTAGACAGCGTAACTCCATGACTAATGCCAATTAATAGATAAAAAAGCCRGAGGAGACGGTTCAGCCTAGCGCAGCCGGAGGACTTCCCCGCAGCGAGGCCGGTGCCTCTCCGGCAGCCTCGGCTCGCTTAACCACCAGCTGCTTGTTTTTACAGTTTTGCTCCTTAATCAAAATGGGAGTCGTATTGCAGCCGATCGCTGTTGCTTTATCGAGCAAACACAGATTTGGATGAAATACCCCCAAGGCAGGCGAGGGCCGTTCCCAGCCCCTGCTCGGCGCAGCCGCCGCGTTCCCCCTCCGCGGGTGGCTGTGGGGGGCCCTGGCTCCGGCCACTTGGYATTTTGGCCCAAGATCACTGCCAGGGTGACGGGCCTGTCACCTCTGCCCTCTTAAATCCATGCGTGTCCACGGCGGATGAGCCCCGGCGCCCCAGCAGGTCCTGTCCGACGCCGCGCACGTCTCCGGGAGCGAGGCACGGCGCAGCAGGAGCCGGAGCACGGGCACCGCTGGCGGGGCGACGGGCTGCTCTGGCTCGAATGCAGCGCTGCAACGGTTTCTGCAGCCCAGCAGGAAAAAAAAGATTCATTTCCAACCGCTTTTGCAAGGTGGATGAGATGGTAAACACCTTAACGTGCTCTGGGATGAGCAAGGAATGGAAGCGCCAAGTCGTCCAGATGAAAGTCCTCCTCTCCACGGAGCAGCCATGGGCCGTGCCACGGGACCAGCTGGGCTACGTTGGGGTGAATTGCCCCTTGGTCCAGCCCCTCCCCAGCTGCAGGACATTGCCCTCGTTGACCCTCACTGCAGAGCCTGGAGAAAACCTCCCCAGGGCAGAGCTTGCAGGTTGCTGGGGCTGCTCTTGGTGGGACCTGTGAGCTCCTTCCCCCGGTGTTTCCTGTTTGGAGATGGGGAAGGACCATGCAGGAAGGAGATGGTCGGCTTCCAGCCCTGGGAGAGGTTTCACGGCGTTTGAGCAGATCCCTCAACGTGAGTCGTGGGCTCTTCCTGCATTTCAATCAGTTCTTCTCCATCCTATTTATAACCTGACTAAAAACTCTCCTCTCCCGGGTAGAAAACTCCCCCCAAAGAAGGAGGTGTGGGGACGTGCTGCCTTTGCTCGGCTTCCCTCCYGCGGCAGGCAGGGGTGGCTCCGGGGCTGACGAAAGCAGCTCGTGGTGCGTGCTGACAGCACGYATCTGCCCCCGCGCTGCCTCCCCGTGCAGGAGCTTTTCCTGCTGAAGTGACATGCCCACGCTTGGGGCTCACGTTAAAATACCTTTTTTGGGTGGTAGGCAATCGGACACAATTTTTCCAGTCTGTCTTCATCTAAAGATGAAGGTCGTTCAGGAAGACTTGCAAGGTTTGCAAACCCTGCCCCTCGCTGCTGAGCTTAGCATCACCTTGAAAGCGGCCCCGCACCTGCCCTGGGACAGGCTGTGACTGATGCCAATGTCCTCCAGGGCTTGGTCCTCGCAGGTGCAGCGATGCATTTGTCAATGAGGGCTTCGGTGCATACTCTGTGCACACGCTATAGATCCTCTCAGTTTATTGCCAGTTCACCTAACATTAACTTATAATATATGGGTTTTTTTCTGACAATAAACAGGGGAGTCCTTCACCTTACTACAAAGCACGTTTTCCTTGCAACCTCAAGGCCTTTTCTCAATTTAGCACTGAATAATTCTGCACTCAAAACCCAAAATCTATTAACAAGCACTACAAACTAATCAGCCTGGGTTAAACCTGACACTCTGATTTCAGTAAGTTTGCAGGTTTTTAACCCGATTGACCTTCTGGGTTGGGCCTTCAATCCCTTTCTCAGCCCCCAGGAGAGCTGGAAACACTTTTTTCAATGCACAAATACCGGTGCATTTGTCCAGCTAGCAGGGGCCTTGCAGCAGCACGATGCAGCACGAGACGCACCAGAAATAACAGCAAACGCAAGAGCTGGTGGCTGCTCAGCAAAGAGACCTAACCAGGCAAAACACAAGCTATCAGCTAAGGACCACGCCAGGGGGAAGTGCTTCATCCCCAGCATCCTCCTCACCAGCAGCTCCGGCCCCAGGGCTGGGCTGCCTGTTCCTCAGGCCGGAGCTGCGACATCTCCAGCACTGGGGCCGTGCGAGGCTCACGTCCCCCCGTGCCACCTCCGAACCAGGACGGTGACGTCCAGCACGAGGCGGCGAGCAGAGCGCGGCAGTGCACCGCGAGCCCCGGGATTTCCCTCCCCAAACACACCCATCTCCGAGCTCAGCGCAGAGCCACGCCGGCCTCGTTCCCCTTCACTACGCGCGCGGGCAGCGGGGCGCTTGGGTGCTGCATGTGCATTAACTCAGCGCCGGGCTCCACGAACCTGCACCGGGCACGTGCAGCCGGGGGCGAGGGCTTGGTTTGGCCCCTGACATCGGACCACAGCCCGGAAAGCCAAGTGCCTTCGCCGCCGGCTGCTCCGCGAGCCGTTTGCTGCGCCCTCGCTGCAGGCAGGGCTGGGCTTGCCGGAGCTGGGCTCTTGCCGGAGCTGGGCTCTTGCCGGAGCTGGGCTTGCCGGAGCTGGGCTCTTGCCGGAGCTGGGCTCTTGCCGGAGCTGGGCTCTTGCCGGAGCTGGGCTTTGCCCCGCGCTCGCCGGGAAAGCCAGTTTGCCTCCCAGCCCCGTGCAGAGGGGACCGCAGTGTGCCGGGCCGCATCCTACCACCCACCCCAGCCCCGGGGCTGCACCAGCCCCACGCGGGGCAGCCTGCCGCCCCACGGGGGGGTCGCTAGCGGGGGGCATCGCTGCTTTGCCCCGGTGCATAACCCCTGGGGCATCCGCTCGCCTGCGCAGCGGCGCATCGGGGGCACGGGGCGGGCAGCTGAGCCGGGCCCAAGCGGTCCAGCCGGGGCAGCCCCCATCCCCGTGTCCTGCTGCTCCCCAGCACCCCGGTGCAGCCCCGTCCCCCAGACCCAGCTCGGGCCCTGGACAGCGGCCCCCTCCCCCGGGGCACCGCCGGGGACCGGCCCCCCCGGGCAGCGGGGGGGGGCAGCTCCCGCGCCGCTGCGCCAAGGGTTAAAAATGCAGCAGAGCCGGGAGCTGGCGGCGGAGCGGCTCGCAGAGGCGCCCGGGGGGGCGGCGGGGACCCCGCGGCCGCAGCGCGGCAGGTCCTTACCTTGGTGACAGTCATGCAGAACCGCGGGGAGCCGGAAAGCAGCAGCGGGGAAGGGAGGAGGGGGGGGAAAAAAAAAAACAACAACAAAAAACCCACGCAGCGGGGCTGGGGCGAGCGGAGCGGCGCCCGCGGGGGGAGCGCGGAGCCGCGGCCGCAACGGCGGAGCCGCCCGGGCCGCAGGCAGCAGGGCCCGGCGGGGAGCGGGAGGAGGGCGCCGGGAAGAGGGCGGGCGGGGAGGGAAGGGAAGGGAAGGGAAGGGAAGCGCCCGGCCGGAGCGCGGGGGATAATTGCCATGCAGCTCCGCCGAGACGAGGCCGGGTTTCTTTTAACTCTTTGCAAGCCGAGCTCGCCGTCCCCGGAGCCCGGCGGCACCTGCCGCGCCCCCCCCGCGCTGAGCCCGGGCAACTAGGTGCATGTAAGAGCGGGGCCGCGCTGCAGGTGCCGGGGCCGCGCTGCAGGTGCCGGGGCCGGGCCGCAGCTCCGCGCCGCCTCTGCGCCGCGCGGGTTTGGCTCGGGCTCCTTGTGCAAACGGAGCGAAACAGCAACCGGTGCCGGCGGCCAGGGCTCCCCCCCCCGCTTACCGCGACCCCCCAAATCCCGGTGCCGGCGATCCCGGGCCTCCAGCAGGCTCCAGGCTGGGAGGGCGATTGTTTCCTTGCAGCCGAGGCAATAAAAATAACCGCTCCTTTCCCAGCACCAGACAGGCTGTGCCCGAATAAACCTTCCCCCCGCGGCGCTGCCCCCGCCGCGGCGCCCACGCCGGAGGAAATAAGTCGCTTTTCCATTTTTTTCCCCCTCTCCGATGTGAACGTCGGGACTGCTGCACGTTCCCCGCGCTGGTGAGCAGAGCGGCTGCACGAGCAGCGCTTCCAGGAGCCGCAGGTTTCGCGCCAGCCCAGCGAAAATTTTTCAGAATTTTTAGCTTAGCCGCTATTTTTAAAAATCCCATGAAACATTTTATTGTATCTAATAAGTGATTATTTTTTTTTTCTGCTATTGTAGCCTGTGACAAGGGACTTCTTAGCCTAGGAGAATCCGGGGAGCGGAGAAGCGACGGCGGAGCTGCGCGGCCACGCACGACACGGCCACCGCGCTCCCGTGCCGCAACTCGGGCAGCATCGAGCCCGGGGCAAACACACCCAATCCTGCATGGCACGGTGGAGCTGGACGGAAAAGCCCCGGAGGGGAGGCCGCGGCACGGCCCCCCCGGCACCGAGCCCCCGCCGCCTCTGCTGGCCAGGGCTCTGCACCGGCTGCGAAACAGAGGCTTTTTGTCCCTATTTGAAGCTCCCCATCGTCGAGCTGAGAGGCAAAACTTGCGAGCAGCGTTTTAAGCCGTTGTCTCCTGGGTACATACAGGGGAAGACGGCACGATACAGACTCACCACAGAATTATCCGGCCATTAGACTTTACACACAATTATTTTATTGCTGCTGCATTAAAAATACTTGAGGCCAAAAAAAAATGCACTTCCCATTCCCCGTGAAGAAAAGCACTCTGCCAATAACCAAAGGATTTCCTTTAATAAGGCGATTATGCAGCCAAGAGTCTGATGAAAGATTACCAAGTTTTAGTCTCGTGCCGAGCCTTTCCATGAAATACCGGGCATCCGGTAACAAGCGCGCGCCAGGGGAGCCGCAGAAGATGGCTGTCCTCCGACGCGGCTCTCGAGCAGCTCTGCTTTCCGAGATGCGACGTGTTCTGCCAGCTGGATTTGGGCGGGTGGGGAAGGTTAACGCATTTAATATAGAGCTGATTACGTTAGCCGGCAGAACAAGCCGCCTCTGACTCCCGAAGCTCCCGGGAACGACCTCTGCTCAGCAGATACCGCATTTTTCCCCGCCAGCCGGTGAACGGAGCAGAGGGCTGGCTGCGGATGGAGGATGTGCTGAAAACTAGAAAGCGCTTGTAAAGCGGCCCAGGCAGAGGGCGCAGGGGCCCTAAGGCGCCAAGGGAGGAGGAAACGGCCTCTTGCACCGTTCTGGGGGAACCACGATGCTCTTTACGGAGCAGATGGTGGAAAGTCCTGGAGGCACCTGCGGCTGCAGGTCCTGGGGTGGGAACGGGGCGAGCGCTTCGGATCAGCGTGAACGAGCCAGGCGGCAGGACCCCTGTGCCCAAGCGCCCCGAGCGCCGCGTCCGGCCTTGCCAGCTGCCGTGCAGCCCTCGGCAGCGGCGGTGAACTGCCAAGCGCGGGGAGGCTCCCGGCTTTGTCCCGCAGCAGCTTCGGGAAAATGGCACGGACTCTTTGCCCCACTGGTCCAGCTCCAGATCAGAGCCCAAACCCAAATTGCAAGGCTTTTGATGGGCTGGAAAGGATTTTATTGTGTTTTGGATCAAAATTAAGCCAGTAGTAGATTGCAGGGGCTTTGTTACTGGGTTTTGCTGTGAAGATTTGCTGGGGCTTTATGCAAGGCCCTGACTGAGACTGCGGCTCTCGGGGGCTGGGAGGGAGGCAGAGCTTGCACCGGCCGCGGGGAGCTGCAATCACAGCGCTCCACTCGCCGGAGGGTCGGGCTTTTCGGAGCGCCGCCGGGATGGGGCTGCCTGGGGCTCCCTCTCACGGCTGTCTCCAGGCCCTGCTCCTCTCCGGCGGAGCTTTTCCCTCCCGGCGCCCTCGTGGCACCAAGCGCCATCCTGCTCCTAAAACGGATTAGCGGTAAAAGGGGCTGCGCGACATGTCACGTCGCAGCCACGCGGTCGCCCCGCTCGGCGGCAGCTCGAGGGAAACGCTGCCAAACCCGGAATCGCCGGAGGGCCCCCGTTACGGGGCCGTGCAGGAAAACCAGTTCTGGTCTCCGAGATGAGACTCGTCACTAAGCCGAGGCACTAAAGTGGCCAGAACTGAGCTCAGTGTTTGCGCTGGCTGAAATTACGCTGGAATAAATACCGTGTGGATGCTACCAACGGTCTGTGCATGGCCAGTTTTTCTGGATTATCCCCTGACTTACGGCAGCTGTGACCTATACTGAAGTTAATGTTTGTATTTCATGCTGGATAATTTATAGAGAATGCAGAGATGGGCTTTTATGTGCTTCAATGAAGGTTCATCTGGAATAGCAGCACTGGGCAGGTCTCGGTGCTGGATCGCGCTGGCAGCCCCAGCCCTGCCGCCTGCAAGCAAGATGTTTCCGTTTAAAAGCGCTGTTAGCAAGAGCAAAGGCCTCCCTCGCGCCGGCGCTCGGCCCCTCCGCCGCGGTCATCTGCTCCGCGTTAGCGTGCACGGCGGCCCGTTCGCTCGGGAACGAGGAGGGAACTTGGAGCCGCTTCGACTCCGGGCGAGCACGAGCCCAACGCGGCGTGCAGGCGGAGAGGGAAGGGGCTGCACCGCGTGGGACGCGTCCACCTCCGCGCTGCTCCATCCCGGGGCCCTGCATCAGCCTCTCGAACGGCAGCCGAGGCCCCGGCGCGGCAGGAGCTGCCGCTGGCCCCAGCCCTCCTCGCTGCTCATCCTTCGCACGGCGTCTGCTCGTAGCCGGCTCCGCCGTAGCCGCTAACTCAGCAGCACATGATGACGGGAAACGCTCTGCGGCAGGCGGCAGAGGGAGGAACAGCGTGGCTGCAGGGCCCTGTGGCCGGAGCATCCGATGGGAATGCATCCCTGCGCATCCCCGGAGCTGCCCGGCCGGGCCGCGGTGAAGCGAGCCCTAGGCGCCTGCCGCGACCCCTCTAGCAGCGCGCGCGGGCTTCGGCTCGCAGGATGCTATAGGCAGCTATAGCACGGTGCATGTGGCCTTGCAGCGCGCGGAGGCTCGGCAGCACGGCAGGGAGGACGGTCGCCCAGGGCAGCCGAAGAGCTCAAGCCCCCAGGCCACGGGAAAGCAATTAAACGTGCTGGAGATCCCACCTGCTGCAGGAGTAAGGATGTGCCTGGAGTTAAGCCCACACCTAAGTGCTGTTCGTGGCAAATTTTGCAAAATTCGCTGGTCCTTCATCTTTCTCACTCTATGGGGATGAGCAGCTGCACATGGAGGAAGCAGGAGAGGATGCAAAGGGAAGGATTTCGCCAGCACCTGCAGCCAAAACTGCCGTTATTCAGATATTTAAGTGGCGTTTGCAGCCYGAGTAGCACTTTGAGCTCAGCTTCATCCGGTGCAAATCACTGAGCAAAGAAAAACCRAATTCTTGGCGGCAACGTTTGACCAGCGTATTAGGAAGACAGATTTCTCCAAAAACGCCGAGCCGGTCTCCGCTTTTTGGTCGTTTTTTCCCGCCAGGGCTGCCCCCTCGGCGGGACGGGCCACCCCGAGCCACGGCCGGCAGCACCGCGGGCTCAGCGCCGGCACCGCGCGAACCTCCCCGGCGCTTCGGCAYGGCCCCAGCTGCTTTGATTTGTGGATCTGGGCTAAGTAGGGTGGAAAAYGCCCGGAGGTTGCTGCATTTTTTCCATGGGCTGTCGGGGGGAGGGGGGGGGCCAGGCACTCTGCACCAAGCTGGGTGTCCGTGGCCGGGCACAACAGCCTGCAGAACTGCTCTGAAAAGGCAACGCTCGGGAAGCGCCCGTGCGCTTTTGGTGTGCTGGGCGCGCTGTGGCCTCGGTGGCTGCTGTCCCAGCAGGGAGACGCGCCTGTCCCAGCCGTATTCCCCGCCACCTCCTTGCGGGAAGGCAGCCGGGCGGTTTAGGAAGGGTTTCCACAGCTCGCCCCATTGCTGGTGAACGCGCTTGGCAGTGGCGTCCAACACGCGTTTTAACGGGGAAGCCGACGCGCCTGGCCCGGTCCCCGCTCCCCGTGCAGACGGGCACCCCGGGTCCCCGCGGGGTTTGGCGCCATGAGAAAGGGAATTCGTTCCCCCGTTGGTCCCCAAATCGCTCCCGCTTGCCCCGCGGGCGCCCTGCTGAGGATCCTCGTGCTGGTCCCGTCGCTCCCAACGGGATCCGCTCCGCAGCCGGGAGAGACCGCGTGGACTGGGCTGAGGGGCTGCCAGAGCGGCGGGATGAGCCGGAGCGGCTGTGGGGAGAGGCCCCGCAGGGCTCGGCGGCAGCAAAGCACCTCCCGCTCCCCCCTGAGCCCCCTCTGAGCCAGGGGCCATGCAGGGCGTGGGTGCCATTCGGCGGGGGACCCGCAGCCCATCAGCACGGCCT